>CAUYON010022300.1:0-11183 GCA_963573935.1 Arctocebus calabarensis | reverse complement strand
CTTTGAATTCAATTAATTCTTGAGACATCTTTTGGGTCATCTTTTGGATTACTGCTTGAAACTCTAATTCCATCTTTTCTTCCATTCCACTGATCTTATTTGCTATCCAGATTCTGAATTCAATTTCTGACATCTAAGCCATTTGCTTATGCAAGGGATCTTGTGCTATATCTGCCTTGTCATTCATTAGGGGAGTTGATCTACTCTGATTATTCATATTGCCAGAGTTTTTCTGTTGATTCCGCCTCATGATTGTTTTTCACCATTGCCTCTGACCGTCCTCAGAGTTGGGGAGATGTGGCTCCAAGATTAGACCCCAGCGGGATTACTCTGTTTTTGCTGTATCTTTGTAGGGAGTGACCCTGCGTAGCTCCTCTGGGACTGGCCTAGCCAGGTGGTTCTACCTGTGGGAGCAGCTCCGGAGTGTGGCATTCCGGTTTCCAGCAGCTGGGTGTGGGATTGTGCACACAGTTCTGGGCATGTCGGGCACCCTGTGGCCTTGGAAAAGACAGCCTATGCCTCCAGCAGTCCCTACCCGGGAAGAGGGGTCTGAAGGGAGGCCACAGGTCCCACGGCCTCCTGAGTCCCTGCCCAGATGGGCGGGGCTGGTGCGGAGGCAGGTAGGATACTGCAGGACTCGGGTTGTGCGGTTCTGGCTCTTGGTGTTCCTGGGCCTGGGTGCACAGGCAGAGGCCTAGTGGGCGCGGGAACGTGGGGCCTTCCGGTTGCAGGTGGACACCCCAGCCTGAAGCCTTGTGTGCTCCTGGCAGAGTCATTGGCCAGGGACTGCGGCAGGTTGGGGCCCAGCGGGGTGCAGCTCAGAGCCGTGCTGGGTTCCAGACGGAGTCCCTGGCTGTTGTGGGCAGCGAGCTGAGTTCCGGCAGAGCGTGGTGTGTAGCTGCCTGGGGTCCCGGCGGAGTCCCTGGCTGCCGTGGGCTCTGGGTGAGGCCCAGCTGTACATGGATTGTAACTGCGCAGTGTTCCTGGAGGAGTCCCTGTTCATAGCGGGTAGTGGGCCAGGGCCCTGTGGGGCGCAGATCGGAGCTGCGCAGTGGTCCCAGCTGAGTCCCTGTCTGTGGCAGGTGGCAGACCGGCGGCTATTTGGGCTCGCATCAGAGCGGTGCAGGGGTCCTGGCAGAGTCTCTGTCTGTGGTGGGCAGCTGGCTGGGGGCGGCTGCATGTGGATCAGAGTCAGGCAAGGGTCCCTGCGGAGTCCTTGTCCATGGGGGCGGCAGGCCTGGGGCCTGCGGGGTGCGGAATGGAGCCGGGCGGGTTCCCAGTGGAGTCCCTGTGCACGGCAGGCAGTGGGCTGTGGTTCATCAGGGTGCGGAGCTGAGCTGCATGGGGTCCTGGTGGAATCCCTGGCTGCTGCTAGCAGTGGGCCCATGGTACGGCTGGGCACATAGTAGAGCTGCACGGTGGGCCTGGCCAGATTTCCTCTCCAAGGTGGGCAGTGGGCTGAGGCCTGGCGGAGCACAGAGTGGAGCCCCGCGGTGCCTGGTTGAGTCCCTCGTCTAGGGGCAAGCTGGGCTTGGTGCGACCCCAGAGTCTCTTACCTGGCGGGGCGCTTGGTCTGGCAGACAGGGATGGTGGGCGCTGCTCACACCCTCCTCACTCATTTTCAACAGGGGTCAGGCCTTGGTTCCTCAGGCAAGGGGGGAAGGGTGTACTGGAAGTTTAGAATGGCGGAAGACTTCAGTTTAATTTTTCTGCCTGAAGCTTTGTTTCTGGGATTTGCAGCTTGCCTCAGCAGAGGTGACCTGCAGCTCTCACTTCTCGAGCTCTGCTGGGCTCCCCGACGTTTGCTCAGTTCGGCAGTTTCTGGTCGCTATCCTTCCCTTTGCACAGGGGCCTCTGTTGGAAGCTGCTTCCAGTCGGCCATCTTGCCCCTTCCCCTTAAAGTATTTTTTTTTAATTGATATTTATTATTATTTTGTGGTAGTTTTTAGTTTTTGTTTTACAGAAAAGAGGCAAAACTCTAGCATAATAGTTATGTCATTAGCAGACCTTTAGATAACAATTTTGACTATTAGCCACATTTCTAAAGGTTTTAAGAACACTTATTTGAAAATTTTGTTTTATATAGTGTAAATTTAATTTTATTTTAGTTCTAAATTTTTGTGTTTGTGGTTTAGAGAAGAGTTATATCGGTCACAATTTCTCATTAAATATTCCAACAGTTTGAAAGCCAGTACCTAAATGCATTAAACTTAAATTTTATATATCACCATTTAATGTATCCCTCCTATTTTCTTATTTATTCTAAGTAAGCTGAGATTTTGGTATTGTTTTCCTCTGAGGATACTTAGCCATATAGAGATATTAAATGGTTTTTGTTGAACTGTAAATTTTAGTCAGTGTAGAAGTAGGACCATGAATGTAGAATTTCCTTTTTTTTTTTTTTTTTTAAAGAGACAGGGTCTCACTTTATCACCCTAAGTAGAGTGCAATGGTGTCACAGCTCACAGCAACCTCCAGCTTTTGGGTTTAGGTGATCTCTTGCTCAGCCTCCTGAGTAGCTGGGACTACAGGTGTCTGGCTAGAATGCTTGGCTATTTTTTTGTTGCAGTTTGGCCAGGACCAGGTTGGAACCCGCCACCCTCGGTATATGGGGCCGACGTTCTATCCACTGAGCCACAGGTGCCGCCCATGGAATTTACTTTATTTTGTGCATTCATGGAAAACAGACGACAAGTTTTAAAATGTAGTTTTGTACCTGGAAATGGGTAGGTGACATGGAAGGTGAGGGATTGTTTTAGTTTTTAAAACCTTTTTTGAGAGTTTAAGAATTTTATCCTGCTAGGGTATGAAGAGAGCAGGAGGAGAGCTATAAGTCTTGGTGAAACTTAACTCTAAGACAGATAGTGTTAGGATTCTGTTTACTTGTATATGAGAGAAACGAATACTAGATTGATTTTCTCTATTCAAAGGAGAAAGAAGAAAGGGGGATAGAAAGGAAAAGAGAGATACATTTGGGAACAGTGAATTTTGTTTTACTTTCTTGGCTCAACTGCTGATTAACTGGAAGCTGGAGTAGAGACCAGTGAGAATATTCTGCCCTTTGGCAGCTGGATGTGTCATCTGAGAAAACAGTTGTAGTTGTTTACAGATCCTCCAGAAGACTTTGGGTGTTCAACTGTGACTTGTATGTAAGAAGCTGTCTCTGTGTTATGTCTGCCAGTGGTATCCTTGTTAGCTTGTCTAGCTCATTTATGCCAGATCTGTATCAGATTTCTCTCTTGCTTTATCATGGCTTTGTTTCTATGATATTTTTTCTTGTTATATTTTTTCATGTGTTTGATGGGCTTTCCAAAGTTAATGTTGCATCTTTCTGGGGTTTTCTTTGCCATTGTAAGTCATTATTTTAATACTGTTTGTATGTTATTTTTTAGTTTTCAAAATCATGCTAAGATGAAGAAGGTCTTAGTCTACTGGAGACTACATGGGAGATCTGAGCTATACATGTAAAGCATATGGGGTGGCTTTCTTTAGTCAATTACCTAGAAGATAACAGTACACTAATACAAAATAATTTACCCCCAATTTATACTATATTACTTACTTTGAAAGTTTGGGTTATGATTTTGGAATATTTTTCAGATATTCTTTAATGTAGTCAGATTCCTGTTGCTATGTGCTTCATCTTTGATGAAGAGTGGGAATAATTTTTCTTTTTTTTTTTGAGACAAAGTCTCACTATGCTGCCCTCAGTAGACTGCCATGGCATCACAGCTCACAGTAACCTCAAAGTCTTGTGCTTAAGCAATTCTCTTGCCTCAGCCTCCCAGGTAGGTAGACTATAGGCATCTGCCACATCGCCTGGCTATTTTTTGTTGTTGTTGATGTTGTTGTAGTTGTCGTTGTTTTGCAGGCCCAGGCTGGGTTCAAACCCGCCAGTCCTGGTATATGTGGCCGGTGCTCTAGCCTCTGAACTATGGGCACCGAGTCAAGAGTGGGAATAATTTTATGGTAAATTCTAGTTTTTTTTTTTTTTTTTTATAGTCAAAGGCCGTTGGTTTGTTAGATGTTGATGTGTATGGCCCTTCAATTCCAAAGATGATGAATCTAAAAGGAAATCCAGAATTATCACACAGTAAGTAAAGAAGATATAAACATTGTGATAATAGTTTTATTTTGTTCTTATTGGGTGTGAGGCATTGTGCTAGATACCATGTATACTTTATATACAGTGATATTAGGTCCTTACTATGACCTTATGTCAAACTATTTGTAAGGAAACCAATTTTGCCATAGGTTAATTGATATAAACAAGAGTTAAGTTCTTATGTTATGGCATATTTCTGGTCACAAAAACATTACTAAACTTCTAAATAAAGACCCAAAATATTTCTAATATTAAACATTGAAATGGTAAGAACTAAACATACATTTAAGATTAATAAAAATAAGTAAGATAATTATTTGCCCAATATTTGGTGAATCAGTGAATGATGACAGTCATAGTGGTTGTTGGTTAAATCAAGGAATGTCTGCAAAGTGAAAAATTTAAAGAGCACTTCCTGCCATCATGCAGTTCAAAAACTAACATAATCAATAAGGCATACTTGCTGAGAATGTTCATCCCGCACCGTTTATTGTTGTTCATTTGTATGATTATTGTGCGCTTTATAGATTTTTATTTTATACTAATCTGTATCCATTCATTAGTGCATTTTCAACCTGCTTATTCCAGCTCAGGGTTGCTGGGGGCTGACGCCCATCCTGGCAACTCAGGGCACAAGGCAACAACCATCCCTAGACAGGTTGCCATCCATGCAGGGCACAGACACACCCACACTTACTCATTCTGGGTCTATTTAGACATGTTCATTCACACAATGTGCACATCTTTGGGATGTGGGAGGAAACTGAAGTACCCTAAGTACACCCACACAAACATGTAAACTCTGTATAAGCAGTGGTGGTTTGGAACTGATTTTTTTTCTTCATCAATGTTACAATGAACTGTTTTTTTTTTTTTTTTAACAATGAACTGTTGAATGAAATAATGTTTTTTTGAGGATCTGCTACTTAGTGATATGGGTTTTGACAGATTTGAGTCTGTGTCACTGTGTGGGTTTTAATAAATTATTTAACTTCTTTATACCCCAAACTCCCATATATAAATAAGGTTATAATTGCTATTAGGATTAATATGAATGTAAGGCATTTAGCATAGTTCCTGGCACTTACTAATGATCAGAAATGTTAGACCATGGGTCAGGCGCGGTAGACCAGGCTTGTAATCTTAGCACTCTGGGAGGCCTGAGACAGGTGGATCGCCTGAGCTCAGGAGTTCAAGACCAGCCTGAGCAAGAGTGAGAGCCTGTTTCTACTAAAAATAGAAAAACTAGCTGGGTGTTGTGGTAGGAGCCTGTAGTCCCAGCTACTTGGGAGGATGAAGCAAGAGGATTGCTTAAGCTCAAGAGTTTGAGGTTGCCGTGAGCTATAATGCCACAGCATTCTACCCAGGGCAAAAGAACGAGACTCTGTTTAAAAAAAAAAAAAAAAAAAAGTTAGATTACTATTATTATTGTCTCTTTAAATGTGTTATGTATAGGAATATTTGAATAGAAAATATGTTTGTATCAGGAGAGATGAAAATTATTTTCTGTAGTCAAATTTTTGTCAGGTTTGTCTTAAAGTACTTTAAATAAACCCTAAAACATTGGATTTGTTTCTTAGCCTCTTCATTAGAAAGAAATAATTTTTAAAATAAATCTGCATTATTTACTGCTCTTGTTATTGCATTTTCTCATAAAATTATCAAATATAAAGCTTTAAGGCTGGGCACCTGTGGCTCAAGTGGCTAAGGCGCCAGCCACATACATCTGAGTTGGTGGGTTCAAATCCAGCCCAGGCCCGCCAAACAACAATGACGCTGCAACCAGAAAATAACTGAGCGTTGTGGTGGGTGCCTGTAGTCCCAGCTACTTGGGAGGCAGAGGGAAGAGAAATGCTTGAGCCCAGGAGTTGGAGCTTGCTGTGAGCTGTGATGCCACAGCACTCTATCCAGGGCGACAGCTTGAGGCTCTGTCTCAAAAAAAAAAAAAAAAAATATATATATATATATATATACACATATATACATACATATATATTTTAATAAAGCTTTAAGAGCATGAAAATATTATGGAAAAAATGAAGACTTGGAACAACTGATATTTTTTCTTAAAAATGCTTTTATGTGAAATTGATTTATTAAAATGGATTTTAACTATAATAAGAATATAAAATTGAGTAATTTCTTTGGTTTCATATTTCATTTTTTATTTGCCATGGTTCTAGGACAAACTATACTTACCGGTGGATATTTATTGGCTATCTCTATAGGTAATAGAAGTATTTTTTGTTATCATTAAAAGTTTTTTAGGAGCATTAGTGTGCTCTGACCTAATGGACACAATGTAAGGGCTTGTGGCACACCTCCTGGGTAATGGGTTCAACTACAGCTTGGACTTCATCTAACAAATGCAAACAATGTAACCTAATTGTTTGTATCCTTATATTAATCTAAAGTTTAGGTAGTATCTGCTATTTAAGGTGCTTTTGTTTGTGGTTTAGTTGTTGGAGTCAATTATAATGTTAAGTACCAGATAATTGTTTATGAAAACATTTTGAAGAAAACTTGAAGATCTAGTGATGTTAAAATTGACCCTAGCAGTTTTATGGGTGAAGCACTCCATGTACTTGTTATCTTGTTTCATGAAAACATAAACTTGGCAAGCTGTTATTCTAGTTTCTTTGTTCTTATCCTTTTAGTGGAATACATACTTAGTTTGCAAATATGTGATATGAGCCAAGATGTCAAGCTTTCAAAGACAGAGTAATGAATTTGAGTACTTTAGATGATAGATTCATTATGTCTGTCTGTTGATTAAAGTTATGGGAAAACTGGTGGCATGCAGTATGTGATTAATGGCAAAATGGAGCCCTCCATGTCAGGGGTTTCTTAATTCTTCAGTAGTCTGTACATTCCATGCCAATGTAAATACTTGAAGTAAACTTTAATTTCTTTTTATACTGAAAGCTGTAATCTTAAAATTGATGTTTGCAAATTGGCTGACATTAGATAGGCTTTCTAATAAAGATGAGATATTAGAAATCTTGGGAAGTCTGGGAAAAATACTTTTTTATATTGATAAGCTGATATATTAATAAATAATATATTCCCTAGAAATAAACTGAATGGTTAAGGTGTTTGCTTAAAAGAATGTGGAATCTTAAAATCCCAACTTACAGATTACTTTTTGAATCTTATAAAAACTTGTTACCATTATACTAATTGGCATCATTTCGACATTTCTACATTTTATCATGTTAATTTATCCTATTGTACTATTACAGAAAACACAATGCAATATAAAATTAACTAATTAACCATAAGGGAAAACTATGAAAGACTTGTTTTCAGCAGTTGAGGTTTTGGGGGAGATAGACCAGTGAACCGAAACTTAGCTTTATAGGTGTTCCTCTGTTCTTAGACTAAGTTGGACAACCTTAGGGGCAATGGGACTTCAGAATTGCTTCTTTGTCTTCATTATTACAATAGATATGTGGTAATGCAGATTTTGTCAATTTTTTTATTTAAAAATTACATAGTAGAGTTGTTGGATCATATATTTGTCTACATTCTTTTCATATCCTTTTTCTTTGGAGGACTTGTAGAAAAACGACACTTTTTGCAATTATGACAATTTAGCCTTGATTACCAACGGAAATTTTGTGCCCAGGCCAATGAATGGCGCTCCTGAGGCATGTACAGCTGCTTGCAGTTTGGCTTGGGTGTCAGCCCACCAAGCTGGAGTGGTTTGGTAGTGTCCTAGCCTCAGGGATCACGTAGAGCCAAGGTTACTCACCCCTGGAGCAAGGCACACTCCAGCCATAGTTTCAGATCTGACTTGGCATAGTGCAGTAGACTCATGGGCCATGGAAGGTGTGACACTGTTTCTTTTTTTTGTTTGTTTTTTTGGTTTTTTTTGTGACACTGTTTCAACTCCTTCTCTGAGGGATCATAGCTATGAGGACTGTAGGCCTCCTTCAGTTGGCTTAGTGCTGGGAGGACCTCAAAGGACCACAGTGGTGAGGGATGTGGGTATCCAGGTGTTGATGGAGGTTGCTAGTTCCTTTTGTTTATCTCCTCGCTATGGGGAAAAGTTTCTGTGATTCTCAGCTAATCAGGGTTTGGGAGGCCTGTTGTTTCCAAATATAGCTTATTCATTGTTCTTGCTATCTTCCTGAGTGGCATGAGTGCCAGCGGTTTTTAGTTGACCATCTTCTCTTTAACTGGGAGAAGATAGGACATTCATGTCTTATTTTGGCTTTCGCTAATTTTTAGTCCGGAAACTTCACTAGTTTACCAGTTGTTAAGAGTTGTAGCCTAACATTATGTTATCCCTATTTACTTCATGAAAAGTGATAGATTTCAAAATCTTTAGTGTCATGGTTATCAGTAGTATTACCACGTGTAACATGACCAGTATTACAAAGCCAGTATGATTTGGTTCCTGCTGCTGCCTCCATTCCAACAAGCTTACCGTGTTCCTCAGAAAACACCAGTCACAGTGACCCGTTTAACATGCCAAGCTCTGTGGTCTTTCTGGGCATTCACGCATTTTATTCGGTCTGCCTGGAATGCCTTATGCCTCTGCTTCCTGCTTTCCCAGATAATTTCTGATCATCATGAGTTTTTGTCTTTCTTCTATCAGAAGGCCTTTTCTGACTCCTCAATGTCTTCTTATTGCAGTTGCAAGGATATAATTTTTGTGTCATTACTGGTTTAATTTAAAAAAACCTTCCCTACTAGATAGACAATACAGTATCCAAATAGTGAAGGCTTTTTTGCTTGGTTTGTTTATGTAATCGCAGTGGTTCTCAACCTTCTTGATGCCGCGGCCTTTAATACAGTTCCTGTGGGTTGCAACCAACAGGTTGAAAACTGCTGATTTAATGCTTGGCATATAATTATATGTGTAGTAATTCTTAGTATATGAATTCTTTTATTTATTTATTTTATTGTTGGGGCTTCATTGAGGGTACAGGAAACCAGGTTACACTATCGCATTTGTTAGGTAAAGTCCCTCTTACAATCGTGTTTTGCCCTCAAAAGGTGTAGCACACACCAAGACCTCACCCCCCTCACTCCTTCCCTCTCTCTGCTTTTCCTTTCCCCATCCCTCCCTCATTCTTTCTCTTTCTGCTCTTCCTTTCCCCCACTCCCACAGTGTCATTAATTGTCATTAATTGTCCTCACATCAAAATTGAGTACATGGGATTCATGCTTCTCCATTCTTGTGATGCTTTATTAAGAGTAATGTGTTCCACTTCCAACCAGGTTAATACAAAGGCTGTAAAGTCTCCATTTTTGTAAATGGCTGAATAGTATTCCATAGTATACATATACCACAGCTTGTTAATCCATTCCTGGGTTGGTGGGCATTTAGGCTGTTTCCACATTTTGGTGATTGTAAATTGAGCTGCAATAAACAGTCTAGCGCAAGTGTCCTTATGATAAAAGGATTTTTTTTCCTTCTGGGTAGATGCCCAGTAATGGGATTGCAGTATCAAATGGGAGGTCTAGCTTGAGATCTTTGAGTGTTCTCCATACTTCCTTCCAAAAAGGTTGTATTAGTTTGCAGTCCCACTAGCAGTGTAAAAGTGTTTCCTTCTCTCCACATCCACGCCGGCATCTGCAGTTTTGAGACTTTGTGATGTGGGTCATTCTCACTGGGGTTAAATGATATCTCAGGGTGGTTTTGATTTGCATTTCTCTAATAATTAGGGATGATGAGCAATTTTTCATATGTTTGTTAGCCATTCTCTCTGTCTTCTTTAGAGAAGGTTCTATTCATGTCTCTTGCCCATTGATATATGGAATTGTTGACTTTTCAAGTGGATTGATTTGAATTCTCTATAGATCCTAATTATCAAGCTTTTGTCTGATTCAGAATATGCAAATATCCTTTCCCATTGTGTAGGTTGTCTATTTGCTTTGGTTGTTGTCTCCTTAGCTGTACAGAAGCTTTTGAGTTTAATTAAGTACCATTTGTTTATTTTTGTTGTTGTTGCAGTTGCCATGGCAGTCTTCTTCATGAAGTCTTTCCCCAGGCCAATATCTTCTAGTGTTTTTCCTATACTTTCTTTCAGGATTTTTATTGTGTCATGCCTTAAATTTAAGTTCTTTATCCATCTTGAATCAATTTTTGTGAGTGGAGAAAGGTGAGGGTCCAGTTTCAGTCATTTACATGTGGATATCTAGTTCTTCCAGCACCGTTTATTGAATAGAGAGTCTTTCCCCCAAGGTAAGTTCTTGATTAGTTTATCAAAGATTAGGTAGTTGTAAGATGTTATTTTCATTTCCTGGTTTTCTATTCGATTCCAAATGTCCATGTCTCTATTTCTGTGCCAGTACCATGCTATCTTGACCACTATGACTTTGTAGTACAGCCTAAAATCTGATATGGTGATGCCCCCAGCTTTGTTGTTATTACTAAGAACTGCCTTATCTATACAGGGTTTTTTCTGGTTCCATATAAAACTCAGAATCATTTTTTCCAAATCTTGAAAGTATGATGTTGGTGTCTTAATAGGGATGGCACTGAATAGGTGAGATTGCTTTGGGAAGTATAGACATTTTAACAATGTTGATTCTTTCCAGCCATGAGCATGGTATGTTCTTCCATTTGTTAAGATTCTCTGCTATTTCCTTTCTTAGGATTTCTTAATTTTCTTATAGAGGTTGTTCACCTCCTTTGTTAGGTATATACCTAGGTGTTTCATTTTCTTTGAAGCTATGGTGAAGGGAGTTGTGTCCTTAATTAGCCTCTCATCTTGACTGTTATTGCCATATACAAAGGCTACTGACTTGTGGATATTGATTTTATATCCTGAGTCATTACTGTATTTTCTGATGTCTTCCAGGAGTCTTGTGGTCGAGTCTTTGGGGTTCTCTAAGTATAGGATCATGTCGTCAGCAAAGAGGAAGAGTTTGACCTCCTCTGCTCCCATTTGGACTCTTTATTTCCTTGTCTTGCCTAATTGTATTGGCTAGCACTTCCAGCACTAATTTGAATAGTAATGGTGACAGAGGACACCCTTTGTCTGGTTCCAGTTCTAAGAGGAAAAGTTTTCAGTTTTACTCCATTCAGTAAAATATTAGCTGTGGGTTTGTCATAGATAGCTTC
>CAUYON010022299.1:0-19808 GCA_963573935.1 Arctocebus calabarensis | reverse complement strand
AGAAATGTCCCTTCTATACCAATTTTTTTAAGTGTTCTGATCATGAAGGGATGCTGGATATTGTCAAAAGATTTTTCTACATCAATTGAGAGAATCATATGGTCTTTATTTTTTAATTTGTTTATGTGCTGGATTACATTTACAGATTTACGTATATTGAACCAGCCTTGAGACTCTGGGATAAAGCCCACTTGGTCATGGTGTATAATTTGTTTGATGTGTTGTTGGATTCTGTTTGTTAGTATCTTGTTAAATATTTTTGCATCAATATTCATTAGTGCAAATATTCATTGGTTAAATATTTTTGCATCAATATTCATTAGTGCAATATTCATTGGTCTATAATTTTCTTTTCTTGTTGGGTCTCTCCCCAGTTTAGGGATTAAGGTGATGTTCTCTTCATAGAATGTGTTGGGTCATATTCCTTCTTTTTCTATATTTTGGAAGAGGTTTAGTAATATGAGTACTAGTTCTTATTTAAAGGTTTGATAGAATTCTGATGTGAAGCCATCTGGTCCTGGGCTTTTCTTTTTAGGGAGATTTTGTATAGTTGATGCTATTTCAGAACTTGATATAGGCCTCTTCAACATTTCCACTGCATTCTGGCTAAGTATTGGTAGGTGGCATGCTTCCAAGTATTTGTTAATTTCCTTGAGATTTTCATATCTCTGAGAGTAAAGTTTCTTGTAATATTCGTTAAGGATTTTTTGAATTTCTGAGGGGTTGGTTGTTATTTCGTCTTTACCATTTCTGATTGCTGAGATTAGAGATTTTACTCTTTTTTTCCTGATTAGATTACCCAAAGGTTTATCTATATTATTGACCTTTTCAAAAAAACAACTTTTCGATTCGTTGATCTGTTGTATAATTCTTTCATTTTCAATTTCATTTAATTCTGGTCTAATTTTGGTTATTTCTTTTCTTCTGCTTGATTTTGGGTTGAAATGTTCTACCTTATCCAGTCGCTTGACATATCCCATTAAGATGTTAACTTCCTCTCTTTCCATTCTCTTGAGGAAGGCTTGCAGTGCTATAAATTTCCCTCTTAGTACTGCCTTTGTAGTATCCCAGAGGTTCTGATAATTTATATCTTGATTGTCATTTTTTTTCCAAAAATTTGGTAATTTCCTTCTTAATCTCGTCTATGACCCAGCTATCCTTCAGCATAAGGTTATTTAGCTTCCATGTTTTTGTATGAGTATGCAGATTCCCGTTAGTATTGAGTTCAAATTTTATTCCATGATGGTCAGAGAAGATGCGAGGAATAATGTCTATTATTTTAAATTTGCTGAGACTAGACTTGTGACCTAAGATGTGATCACTTTTGGAGTACGTTCCATGAACTGCTGAGAAGAATGTGTATTCAATTTCATTAGGATGAAATGTTCTGTAGAGTCTGTTAAATCCAGTTGTTGAATGGTTATGTTTAAATCTAAAATTTCTTTATTTAGCTTCTTTTTGAAGGATCTATCCAACACTGTTAAAGGAGTAATAAAATCTCCAACTACTATGGAGCTGGAGGAAATCACGTTACTCATGTCTATTAGAGTTTTTCTTATAAATTGAGGTGTAGTCTGGATGGGCGCATAAATAATAGTAATTGAAATTTCATCATATTGAGTGGTACTTTTAACAAATATGAAATGTCCATCTTTATCCTTCTTTACTTTGGTTAGTTTAAAGCCTATTGTATCTGCAAATAAGATTGCGATACCTGCTTTTTTCTGTTTTCCATTTGCCTGGAATATAGATGATCATTCTTTCCCCTTGACTCTAAATTTATCTTTTAAGCTAAGGTGAGATTCTTGTATGTAGCAGATATCTGACTTGAGTTTTTGTATCCAGTCAGCCAACCTATGCCTTTTTAGAGGACAATTTAAATCATTCACATTAATTGAAAATAATGATAAATCTTTAGAAAGTCCAGTGGACATTTTTAGTCCTTTCCTCACTGTGGAAGATATAATTTGATAAATAGTTTCTGGGTGAGTTTACTTTTGTGGTGGAGGTTTTCACTGGTCATTGTGGAGGATAGGTCTGAGAATATCCTGGAGAGCTGGCTTAGTTATAGCAAATTTCTTCAGCATGTGGATGTTGTTGAAGTATTTAATTTCTCCATCATAAATGAAACTCAGTTTAGCTGGATACAATCTCCTGGGTTGAAGTTCTTTTGTTTTAGGAGATTGAAAGTCGATGACCATTCTCTTCTAGCTTCAAAGGTTTTATCAGAGAGATCTGCAGTTATTCTAACATTCTTCTCCTTGTAAGTAATGTATTTCTTACATTTGGCTGCTTTCAAAATTTTCTCCTTCATATTAACTTTCGTGAACTTAATTATGATGTGCCTGGAGGATGCCTTATTTGAGTTGGGTCATACTGGGGTTCTGAAACTGTTTGCTATCTGAATTTCAGAATCTCTTGGCATGCCCAGAAAGTTCTCTTTCATAACCTCATAAAGAAGAGACTCTGTGCCTTGTGATACCACTTCATCATTTTCAGGTATCCCTATAAGGTGAATATTCGTTTTCTTTGAGTTATCCCAGAGCTGTCTGAGAGAGTGATCCGTTTTTGCCTTCCATTTCTCTACTTCTTTGGAAGTTTGGGAACATTCCAAAGCTTTGTCTTCCATGTCAGAAATTTTTCTTCTGCTTGCTCCATTCTATTACTGAGGGATTCTACTGTATTTCTCAGATCTTTGAGGGCTGCAACTTCTTGTCTCAATGTGTCACAATCTTTGGTCATTTTGTCTTTGAATTCATTCAGTTCTTGAGACATCTTTTGGGTCATCTTTTGGAATGTTGCTTGAAATTCTAATTCCATCTTTACCTCCACTGCGCTGATCTTAGTTGCTATCCAGACTCTGAATTCAACTTCTGACATCTCAGCCATTTGCTTATGCAAGGGATCTTGTGCTGTATCTATCTTGTCATTCCTTGGGGGAGTTGATCTACTCTGATTATTCATATTGCCAGAGTTTTTCCATTGATTCCGCCTCATGATTATTTTTCACTGTTGCCTATGACCATCCTCAGAGATGAGGAATTGTCTCTCCAAGATCACACCTTAGCAAAATCACTCTTTTGTTACTGGATCTTTGTAGGGAGTGACCCTGTGTCTCTAATTATTTCTCAAACCCCACAGGGTGGAGAGCTTAAATCCTCCTCAGCCTGCTTAGAAGACACTTTAAATTGCTAACTTGGGCTAAGCAGAAGCTTTCCCAGGAAAGTGCTTGTGGCTGGGATCACTCCTTAAGTGGCTATCCACTTAAATCCAATGTGCCAAAACTGGTCTCACCCTATGCCCCTGAGGGCTAAGGCTGCAAGACGTGTCAGCTTTTAGGCCTTTAGGCTGCTCAATCACTAGATTACTCTCTCCCGCCAGATATTTGTTCTGCGACCCTGAGGGTGGAGCTTGCCAGGGCAGTTCTCCCACAATGGCTCCACACAGCCCACAACCAAACACTGGTAGCTCCGTCTGGCTCGGTGGCCCAGTCTGGGGTCCCAAACCACACTCAAAGACCCCTGCACTCTTGCCCAAGTTCTCCCAAAGCAATTCAACCGAGCACCAAGTCCAAAAGAAACACAAACAGCTCATAGGCAAGGCCTTTCCAGCCTGCAGTCCCACTGTTGCCCCACCCATAGCTGCCAACAGTATTAGACTGAACAAACATGTGCAGCCAGTTGCCCAATATCCACCATTTTTGCCTTCCTCAGGGTGTCCAGAAGTCTCATGCTGTCTCCCTGTGTCCCCAAAGGGAAGTTTCTGGGCAGATCCCGCCTGCCAGAGATGCCTGAATTCCTCTCTCCCCAGTCTCACCGTGCCCAGTTGTAAGGAAACTGTTACTCGGCCACCCAATCTTATCCTTTCTTTCTTCTCCCAGATAGAATCTCCTGGTGTTGTATATTCTTAGGATTACTGGCATTTATACATTTTAGTAATCCACTTGTTTCATTGACAATAGTTCCATTATTTCTCAAATGATATAATTTACCATTTATTATTTAGTATACACCAAGAAATTTACAATCATTAGCATTAATCCTGAAGATAACAATGCATTTTATACATTAATACCTCCATTTTACATATAAGACGCTACATTCAAGAACAGTTAATTGATTAGTCCAGGATTATAAAGCTATTATTTATCCAAGGAAAACCTCAAACATAGGTTTATCTTCCTCAAAAGCCCATAATTAATTTCCTATGTCATACTCTCAGCCTTAACTCTCTCTCTTTTAATTGATCCTTAACATTGCAGAAATAGATATTTTTCTTATAAAAACACTAAAGATATTTCATTTATTTATCAAATACTTAGTCCAAATAATTGTTAAGCCATTGCTGTTTCTCTATGCAGATATATAAAAGAGATGCTGCTTTGGTGAAACACATACATCTATTTATCCCAAACAAATAATAATTTTCTCTAATTTGATATCTTTTCAAATTTAATATTATTTTATTTACTAATTCTAATGTTTAATAACTCACTGTCAGCAAATCTTTCACATCTTGATTATCATACTGATTAAGCTAATTTCCTTGAAAGCATGTATTTCCTCAATATAATATAATAGTAATTGGCTACTATTGTTCATGATAAAACACCTTTGGAGATTACTGGAAAGATGTTAAAGCATCCTTCAACTTTCCCTACAAATAAGCCAAGGACCTCTAAAATGTTCATTTTTATACTTTAGAGATGTGCTATTATTATAAATCAAATATACATTTTAGTGCTTCATGTGTTCACAAATATTACCTTCATATTTTAGGCCTTCACATTAATAGAGGGTTAGGAGAATGGAACCTCAGAAATAAATAAATATGGAACAAATGAAGTTTGACAAAAAGCCAATTGACGATTGAAGAAAAGTTTACTCTGTGGTTGGCTGTGTGAGACTATTGAGCTACATGAATTGGCAAAAGGTCTTTAACTTCTCTCTCTTTCCATTTTCTAAAGTAAGGGAAAGAGAAGGATTTTAGATGATTTCTAAAGTTCTTTTAATTCTAAAATGCAAAAATCTCTACTTCTTGAATCTTAATTAATCACATGACTTTGGTTTTGAAAGTTATGGGACACACAATTGTAAGATATGGTTTTTACCAGAATATATGTCATGATGATTTTATAAATGGCCCTGAAATGCAGTCATTCATTTGACAGTGGATAGCTTAGGACAGGATCAGAAAGTGCTTTAGGGTTACTAAAGTTTACAGCTTTAATCACACAATTTCAGAGAAAATATTTTGAACTCTGTCAAAGTATTAGGTGTGCAGTTTTGCTTAAATTCACATTGTGTGCTTTAATCACACAATTTCAGAAAAAATATTTTGAACTATGTCAAAGTATTAGGTGTGCAGTTTTGCTTAAATTCAAGTCATTTGTTTCCATTTAAACACATTAAGTAGACCCTCTTCCTCTAACAAGGCATAATTTAGGGCACTAAACCTCTAACCAACCTAATATCCAGCTCTATCTCCCTAAATTATTTATTCCACTGGCAGAAAATTTCATTAAAACACTCCTGTGTAATAATTTGGTCTGCCAAATGTTCAGGAAAAAAATATTTCCTAGTTGTGCAATCATGTAACCATAGAAAATGAAAAATTATTTCTGAAATTCACCAAGTAAATGAACTCTGATTTGTATGTATTGATTTTATATACTTAGACACTTCTGTACTCCTTGGTCACTTCTGAGAGTTTTTTAGTTGAGGCTCTGGGATTTTCCAGGTATGAGATCATGTCATCTGTGAAGAGTGAGAGTTTGATATCCTCTGACCCTATTTGGATACCCTTGATTGCCTTATCTTGCCTGATTGTGAAGGCTAAGACTTCCATTACTATGTTGACTAGCAGTGAAGACAATGGGCATCCTTGTCTATTTCCAGATCTGAGTGGAAATGTTTTCAATTTTATTCAATTCAATGCGATATTGACTGTGTGTTTGCTGTAGATGGCCTCTATCAGTTTGAGACATTACTCCTCTAAGCCTACTTTCCTCAGTGTTCTGATCATGGAAGGATGCTAGATATTATCAAAACCTTTTTCTACATCAATTGGGAGAATCATATAGTCTTTGTTTTATATTATATTTATATCATGTATTATATTTATAGTTAACATATGTTGAACCAAACGTGTAACCTGGGGATAAATCCAACTTGGTCATGGTGTATAATCTTTTTATTATGCTATTGAATTATGTTTGCTAGGATCTTATTGAATATTTTTGCATCAATATTCATTAATGATATTGGTCTATAATTTTCTTTCTTTGTTGGATCTTTCCTGGTTTGGGGATCAGGGTGATATTTGCTTCATAGAATGTATTGCAAAGTATTCATTCTTTTAAAATATTTTTTGAAAAGGTTATGTGATATAGATACTAGTACCTCTTTAAAGGTTTGGTAGAAGTCTGATGTGAAGCAATCTGGACCCATACTATTCTTTTGGAGGAGATTTCATATAGTTGATGCTATTTCAGTGCTTGGTATAGGTCTGTCAACATTTCCAATTATTTCTGGCTGAGTCTAGGAAGGTGGTGTACTTCCAGGTGTTGGTCTATTTCCTTCAGATTTTCATATTTCTGAGAATAGAAGTTTTTTGGTAGTAATCATTAAGAATTTTTTTTAATTTCTGAGGTGTGTGTTGCTATTTCTCCTTTGTCATTTCTGACTGATGATATTAGAGATTTTACTTTTCTGTTTTTGGTTAAGTTAGCCAAAGGTTTACTAATTTTGTTAATCTTTTCACAAAACTGACTTTTTGATTCGTTGACCTTCTGACTGATTCTTTGTTTTCAATTTCATTTAATTCTACCCTAATTTTGGTTATTTCTTTTTTTCTGCTTGGTTTGTGGTTGGAATGTTCTTCCTTTTCCAGTGGTTTGAGATGACCCATTAAGTTGTTGACTTCCTCTCTTTGCTTTCTCTTGAGGAAGGATTGCAATGCTATGAATTTCCCTCTTAGGACTTCCTTTGCAGTATCCCACAGGTTCTGATATTTCATGTCTTCATTGTCATTTTGTTACAAAAATTTCGTGATTTCTTTCTTAAACTCATCTTTGGCCCAGCTGTCATTAGCATAAGGGTAGCTTCCATGACTTTGCTTGAATATGAAAATTCCTCTTGTTGTTGAGTTCAACTTAATTTCTGTGGTGGTCCAAGAAAATACATGGAATAATTTCTATTGCTTTAAATTTGCTGAGGTTAGACTTGTGACCTAAAATATGACCAATTTTGGAGGATGTTCCAAGGGCTAATGAGAAGAATGTGCATTCAGTTTTATTAGGATGAGATGTCTGTAGATGTTTGTTAAATTCATTTGTTGTAGGGTCAAGTTTAAGTCCAATATTTATTTGTTTAGTTTTTTCTTGTAGGACATATCCAACACTGCCAAAGGCATTTCAAAATCTCCAACTATTATAGTGCAAGAAGCTATCAAATTGTTCATATCTGCTAGGGTTTCCCTTATAAATTGAGGACCATTCTGGTAGAGCACATAAGTGTTAATAATTGAAATCTCTTCATGTTGAATGTTTTGCTTGACCAATATGAAGTGTCCATTCTTACCTTTCCTTATCTTTGTTGGTTTAAAGCCTATTGTAGCTCCTAATGAGAGATTGCAACTCCTGCTTTTTTTTTTTTATTTCCATTTGCCTGTATTATAGATGTCCATCCCTTCACCCTGAGTCTATTTTTATCCTTTAGTACCGGTAAGATGAGACTCTTGTATGCAATAGATATTTGGCCTGAGTTTTTGTATCCAATCAGTCAACCTGTGCCTCTTTAGAGGACAATACAAGTCATTCACATTAATTGAGAGTATTGATAAACATGGAAGTGTCTTGATTGTCATGTTTTTCAAGTTTCCAGTGAATATTTTCAATCCTTTCAGGACTGAGGATGTTATATTTTATTCAAGGCTTTCTGGATGAGTTTACGTTGGTGGTAGACCATTAAGTACCTTTGATCATTGTGGAGGATGGGTTTGAGAATAACCTTGAGAGCAGGTTTAGTTATGGCAAATTTCTTCAACATGTATAAGTCAGTAAAGTATTTTAGTTTTCCATCACAAAAGTTTAGCTGGATTCAGGATCCTGGGATAAAAGTTGTTTTGTTGTAGGAGACTGAAGGTCAAAGACCATCCTCTTCTTGCTTGAAAAGTTTCAGCAGAGAAAAAGCAGAAGGTCATGCTTGGAGGAAGTGGCGGATTTGGGTCCCATGGCTGAAGTGCCATTACTTCTTCTCTGAAGCTCTTCTTGGTGGCTTGCCTAGACACCCACCACCAAGATCCTCAAATTATGATCAAAGGGGGTGTGTGGAGGAATACTGAGGATGAAATTTTGAAAGCTGCGGTGATGAAATATGGGAAAAACCAGTGGTCTAGGATTGCCTCAGTGTTGCATACAAAATCAGCAAAGCAGTGCAAAGCCAGATGGTATGAGTGGCTGGATCCAAGTATTAAGGAAACAGACTCGTTCAGAGAAGAAGAGGAAAAGTTCTTGCACTTGGTCAAGTTGATGCCAACTCAGTGGAGGACCATTGCCCCAATCATTGGAAGAACAGCAGCACAGTGCTTGGAACACTATGAATTTCTTCTGGATAAAGCTTCCCAAAGAGACGATGAGGAAGAAACAACAGCTGATCCACAGAAACTTAAGCCTGGGGAAATAGATCCAAATCAGGAAACAAAACCAGTACAGCCTGATCCAATTGATATTGATGAAGATGAACTTGAGATGCTTTCTGAAGCTAGAGCCTGCCTGGCTTATACTCAGGGAAAGAAGGCCAAGACGAAAGCTAGATAGAAAGAGTTGGAAGAAGCAAGGTGACTTGTTGCTCTCCAAAAAAGAAGAGAACTTCTAGCAGCTAGCATAGAAATTCAGAAGAAATGAAAAAGGAAAAGAGGAATTGATTATAAAGCTGCAATCCCATTCAAAAAAAAAAAAAGCCTGCTCTTGGTTTTTATGATACTTCTGAGGAAAATTAACATGCTCTTGATGCAGATTTTAGGAAATTAAGACAACAGGATCTTGATGGGGAGCTAAGATCTGAAAAACAAGGAAGAGACAGAAAAAAAGGCAAACAGCATTTGAAAAGGAACAAAGAGTCTGATTTACCATCAGCTATTCTTCAGACTAGTGGAGTTTCTGGATTTACTAAAAAGAGAAGGAAACTAGTACTTCCTGCCCCTCAGATTTCTGATGCAGCACTCCAGGAGGCTGTAAAAGTAGGCCAAGCAAGTGAAATTGCACATAAAACTGCTGAGGAATCCGGTATAACAAACTCTGCTTCTGGTACTCTCTTATATGAGTACAATGTCACCAACAATAGTGTTGCTCTTAGAACACCACAAACACCAGCTTCCCAGGACAGAATTCTACAAGAAGCCCAGAACCTCATGGCCTTGACCAATGTGGACACCCCGTTAAAAGGTGAACTTAACACTCTGTTGCATGAGAGTGACTTTTCAGGTGTGACTCCACAATGGCAGGTTGTGCAGACTCCAAACACAGTTCTGTCTACCCCATTCATGACTCCATCTAATGGAGCTGAAGGACTGACACCCCAGAGTGGAACAACTCCCAAATCAGTTGTTAACTCCACTCCAGGTATGATTCCTCTTTGAGACAAGTTAAACATCAATCCTGAGGATGGAATGGCAGACTACAGTGATCCCTCTTAACGTGAAGCAGATGGAGAGAGAATCTCATGAAAATCTTTGTTAAGGATTGTTGGGCATTCCTGCCCCTAAGAATGATTTTGAAACTGTTCTACCAGAAAATGCTGAGAAAGAGCTGGAAGACTATGAAGTAGATTATACTGACATTGAAGATGCTGCTGATGTAGATGCTAGAAAGCAGGCCATATGAGAGGCAGAGCGTGTAAAGGAAATGAAATGAATGCACAAAGCTGTCCAGAAAGATCTGTCAAGACCATCAGAAGTAAATGAAACTATTCCAAGACCCTTAAATGTATAGCCACCTCTAGCAGATTTACAGAAAAGTGAAGAACTGATCAAAAATGAAATGATCACAATGCTTCATTATGACCTTTTGCATCATCCTTATGAGCCATCTGGAAATAAAAAAGGAAAAACTGTAGGATTTGGTACCAATAATTCAGAGCACATTACCTACCTCGAACATAACCCTTACGAAAAGTTCTCCAAAGAAGAGCTGAAAAAGGCCCAAGATGTTCTGGTGCAGGAGATGGAAGTAGTAAAACAAGGAATGAGCCATGGAGAACTTTCAAGTGAAGCTTATAACCAGGTGTGGGAAGAATGCTACAGTCAAGTTTTATATCTTCCTGGGCAGAGATGCTACACATGGGCTAATCTAGCTAGCAAAAAAGGACAGAATTGAATCTCTTGAAAAGATGCTTGACATAAACAGAGGCCACATGACAACAGAAGCCAAGAGAGCTACAAAGATGGAAAAGAAGATGAAAATTTTGCTTGGGGGTTATCAGTCTCGTGCTATGGGGTTCATGAAACAGTTAAATTATTTATGGGACCAGATTGAGCATGCTCACTTGAAGTTACATACTTTTGAAGAACTTAAGAAACACTAAGATTCTGCTATTTCCTGGAGGCTGGAGTGTCTAAAAGAAGATATTCAGTGACAACGAGACAGAGAAAAGGAACTTCAACATAGACATGCTGATTTGGTGGTAGAAAAAGAGTCTTTACAATTAAAACTATGAAGTATATTGTGTATTCTGTCACGCGATGAATTAGTTGCTGGTTTTCATACTCTGGAAGGCTGAAAGTGATGTTTATCCTCACTGACACATTTTCCCACCATCTGTGGTTTTTTGGTTGGTCATTTTAAAAGATGTCAGTCTTACATATTCTGTGTATAAAGACTTTAACTACACAGGATGAACATTTTAGGGCTTAAATTATTATGATGATCACTCTTTTAGCAGTGTCATATTTGCAAAATTTTTTCGTTTTGGCCTTTAATTTTAAAAGACTAATTTTAAAGTGCTGCCTTTGAGTAAACTCTTGAATAAAGACAAAGTGTAAAAAAAAAAAGTTTCAGCAGAGAGATCTGCACTCCTTCTCATATTCTTCACCTGGTACATTATTATTTTCTTATGTCTGGATGCTTACAGAATATTCTCCTTCATATTAACTTTGGCAAAGTTAATTAAAATGTCTCTGGAAGATGCTTTATTTGTATTGAGCCTTGCTAGGGTTCTGAAACTGTCTGCTGTCTGAATTTCAGTATCTCTTGCCATGCTTGGGAAGTTATCCTTGATTATGTCTTGGAATCAAGCATCTGTGCCTTTAGGAATAATTCTCCTCCAGGAATTCCTATAAAGTGAATGTTTGCTCTTTTGGAGTGGTCCCACAACTCTCTCAGAGAATGATCCATTTTTCCTCTCCACTTCACTGCCTCTTTGAGCATGTGGGAGTATTCAAAATCTATGTCTTCAACTTCAGATATCCTTTCTTCTGACTGCTCCATTCTGTCACTGAGAGATTTTACTATATGTCTCAGATCTTTGAGGGCTGAAAGTTCTTGCCTCAGTGTGTCAAAATCTTTGGAGATTTTGTCTTTGAATTCATTGAATTCTTGGGGCAACTTTTGAATTACTCCTTCAATTTCTAATTTCAAATTTACTTCCATTCTATTAATCTTATTTGACATCCAAATTCTGAACTTGATTTCTGAGACCTCAGCCATTTGTTTATGAAAGGGATCTTTGGTTGTGTCTCCTTTGTCATTCTTTAGGGGAGCTGATTTACTTTGATTATTCATGTTTGCTAGAGTTTTTCTGCTGTTTCCACCCTATGATTATGTTTCACCGTGTGGCTAGAGAAGCAGGTAAGTTGAAGTTGGATTGAGGGTTCCTGGACAGACAGCAGGGTTCCACTGGCAGTACAAGTGTGATTCATTCTGGTGTTCCATGGAGTCAGGAGGGCCTACCCTCAAAAGAGTTAGTTCAAGGAGGCTGGTGCCTCCTTCCCCACCTTGCACCTCCATCACAGTCACTGGTAACCCTATCAGGCTGTGGCCCAGTTCCCTCCCATGGGCAAATGGACCAGGGATTTGTGCCTATAGAAGTCAAAGGGGAGTCAATGCCTCCTCAGCCAGGCCATCACACTCTGCCACCAGGTGCCAGAGGGAGCTGAGACCTGACTACCTTGGGTGCTCAATGTAAAACTGGGGAGTGTTCCACCTGACTTTTTTAAAAGCCAGAGATTAACAAAGCAGCATTTTTTTTTTCTTACCCTCAGAGACCAAGCCTCTGCCCTAACTGCACTGTTCCTCTAGTACACCTGCAGAACAATGTCTGGCTCCCTCTGGAACGCCACAGAATTGGGAGGTGTGTCTCTGAAATTTGACCATGGCAGGATCACTCTACTATCTCTGATGCTATATGGCAGGTGTCTCATTCAGTTTCTGTGCCTCCATGTGGGGTCCCGAGCCTCCGCACACTTCATGACTACCCGTGCCTCTCTCATTGATGCTTTACACTTTAGCAGAGCCAGGACAGACACCCTCTCCCTTGTTATTTTATGCACTTCTACTGGATTCACTAATTCAGTACAGCTGCACTGCTGCAGCCCATGTAATGCCTGGTTCTATCAAAGAACCGTATACATTCCGGTCTCTGCAGGGGTTGGGCTTCTAGACCATCAGGTGAGGGGGAAGGGTGGACTGGGAGTTCAAAATGGCAGATAAAACATTTGTTCAACTTTTATGCTGGGCAAAAGAATGCCCAGGCTCACAGCAGGGTCTCTCTGGAGGAGGACCGACCTCCAGTGACTCTCTCATGGGATGATGCAAGAGGTCTTCAGCTCACTGCTTGCTTGTAGAGATCACACAGAAAGTCACTCTCTTGGGGGAGAGTATGGACAATGAACCTTTTGGGGATGGTTTTTGTACCTGAAATTTGCTTCCTTGGAGTCACAGTTTGCCTCAGCAGAGATGATGTGCAGTTATCAATCTTCTCTCTTAGCTCAGCTCCCAACCTTCAGCTTTATTAGGTTCTTTCTGGACATTATCTGATCCTCTGGATGGGAGTTTTTGTTGAAAGCTGGTTCCAGTTGGCCATGTTCCCCCTCTAACCTCACTTATCCCAGGTTCTCAATTGGTTTACCACACAGTGGAACAATGATTGGTTTGGGAGTGTTTTGATTGTTACTGTATATTAAATATTTTTTAATTACTAGCCATATTATTTTCAAAAATTGCTGCCCATGGTGGATCATTATGTTAAATACATGAAGCATAAGATTCAGTGGTGTTGAAAGACAAAGCGAATAAGGAGCATGCTGATAATACGTATGCAAATTTGTTTGGGTATAATCTCTACCAAACCCATATGTTGAAATAATCCAATTAAAATTTTAATTCAACACATTGAAATACATGTTTTTCAGAAACTAGTCTTTAAAAGAGAAAACGTAGAGGGCAGAGAAAGATGGCAGACTAGAGATATCTTCTTAGCAGCTACTTGTGGTGAAACACGGTGGAGAGGACTTCAATCACCTTCAGTTGGGGGATCTTGCCCCAAATCATCACTTCAGGGGCACAGTGAACCAATAGGAGACTCCAGGAGCCAACAATGAGGTCAGGAGATGTGGAAGCCCAAGACAAAACTGAAGTGCCTGGGGGTGGGATGAGGCTGGCTGGTCCTCTGGTGAAGGGCTAGAGACAGGTAAGTTACAAGTTATCTGGTAACTTTTTTGTTTTTGGACAGGGCTGGTCATTGGAGATGCCTTGGAAGGGCTTAAGCAAGTGAGTGAACTTCACCAGCATCTGGCCACTGGGAATGAATGACCAGGTTGGATGGGACACCCACCAGCTTGGTGACTGGAAGGGTACTGCCATTGTAAGAGAGCCACCCAGGAGGTCCAGTCTACAGGGTCCTATTGCAAAGCATCCGTTCGTGCAAGTGCTGAGATCAGGTAGTCATCCTTGGGGTGAGTTGAACAGTTTTTGCATACCTGGGAAAGCCATTTTGTGGCCAGGTAGCATGGTTTACAAGATCAAGGAGTACCTCCTAAGAAATCTGGCAAGAGCTTCAGGATCCCAATCTTGTGGGGACTGAATGCTTGCTGGGAACCAGTCTACCAATATTATTAGGAAAACCTAGGAGTAGACTGGTGCAGGATGGAAAAAATAGACAGAAAAAAGAAGGATCAGGAGGACCTTTCTTTAATAGGAAAGGTGACCTCAGCTTTAGTGCACAGATTTTAAATAAAGTAGCTTGAAGGCATGATTTTGTCATAATTGCATAACTTGATTAAAAACAGGCTAAGAGCAAAATAGCATTCTCAGCAGTCTGTGCTAAACAAAAGGGAATGACTCCATTCTAATCTGGTTCAGAAACCAGCCATAACAGGAAACAGCTGGGGTCACATTGCATTTGGTCCTTGACTCAGATGCAGTTCCTCAAAACTGGAGTACTTGCCTTCCAGGAGGTCAGCTCCCAACAGCTTCCCCTTTTTTTTCTTTCTAAGCCTATGCAGTGAAGATTGACCTTTAATTCTTGGATTGCTGTGAAGGCTCTCCAGAGACCGCAGGAAATACACACAACAAAATCAAAACCATTATCCCCAATGCAATAAGGGCATATATCATATAAGTGAAAGACGTTGATGGTATAAAGTTAGTAAAAACTGTGTTGTAGCTGTGGCCACCTCTTGTGGTGACAATATCCAGGCATTTTTAATAGACTGGATATGTGAATGCAAAGCAGCAATATCTACTGAAAAGTTATTAGAAGTACACATGCCCTACAAGTGGCACTGGGCATGATCCCAACTCCACTCAATAGCATTATATTTATAAGCAGTAACACAAATCCACTCAAACTCTGCATGACAGCATAAAGGAAGATGGGCTTTAAGGGCTTAAACTTGATGTTCTAGAAGCAGGACAACCTCCTCAAGAGCATTAAGTTTTTCCTCAATTTTATGAGCCATCTTTTCCTGAATGTTCAAGGAAGTTGAAACATTTTTATAAAAAGCATTTACATAATTAGCAATCTGTATGGATTGAGTAAGAGATACTGAGGCAGTAGCAGCTGTGGTTACAGTAGTTACAAGAGCAATAATTCCAGTGACTAATATGCCAAAAAAACACTTAGGGCAGTTAAACTGCTCAACTAATAGCTGCAAAACTTGATACCCAGAATCAGTGTACCAAGTGCCATTCATATGTACTGGAATCATAACTAAAGGGAGTTGCTAAAGCAAAACAATATCCTGGTACTTCTGGGTGCTAGACAATTAGTTAAGTTATGATTAGTGCAAATGACAACATACTCATACTCTGTAATGACAGAACCTTTCTCTGGAACAATGTAAGGCTTCATTGTAATGTTTAATAGACCAGTCAAATAGGAGTGTTTTACACATGCCTTGAGGTACAAGATTTGCTTATTTGCCTTTTCCTCCACAGTAGGATGTGTGAAGATTTATTGGGCCAGTGGCAGCAGCAGCTTGCCAAAGGCTTGTTTGCCAGGGACCTCCAAGATTAGACAAAATTGTCATAGTCCAGTCCCTGGTGGCCCCTCCTGATTGGAGGAGTTGTTCCACCACTGAGAGCAACAAAGAAGGGGAACTGGCATTATTCACAACAGCCAAAAGGGATGAGACCAGTCGTACTCAGAAAAAGAAGCACCAAAAATTTTGTGGATAGCTCCAGGGATATAAGGGCAACCTCTCCACAGGGGAAAGTCATCAAAAGAATGTCCATGACCTAGTAATGGGCAGGGAGGTAAAGAGGCTGGGGGAGATATCCCTGCTGTGCTAGCTTGCAGCTGTGGAAACCTGTAAAAAGTCATGTTCCACTCAGAAAAAGGAAGTATCAGATTGGAGCTGTAGGGAGTGCACCCGTTGCAGTGGCCTAAAATCTTACACAGTTCCATGGCTAGCTGTAAACAGCCTGCGTGATTCACCCAATGAGTCGGATACAGAGGAACTCACTCAGAAGACCTGGTGTAATTATAGAGGGTCCATTGAGTAATAAAGAGCTCCCCATCAGAGGGTACAAACAAACAGGTGTTATTGACAAAGACTGGCACATTAAGATCACCCCAGGCAACAGGGCGAAGAACAGGGGGACGGGGAAATAAGCCCAATAGGGTTTCCCTCCCACCAGGCCAACCTGCAATGTTAGCAGGGCTAACATAGCCACAAAAAGGTAATCAGGCATGGGCACTCTTCCTGCCTCCAGAGTAGGTCCTCCACGTGAGAGGTCAGCTGCTTCACTTGTAGCTGGGCTGACTGGGTTCTCTCAGATAGTCTGCAGGGTCTCTTTGCTGCATTGACTTGGCAAGGAGGAGCAGAATCCTTGAACTTTATTTTCTTCAGAGAGGGAATCAGGTGACTGGGGTCATTGCAAGGGAACCCCCACTTCCTTGACGAGCCTCTCCAGAAGACTGCAGGTTCCATCTGAGGTTTCTGGAAAAACACAAACATGCCCTCATCCACAAATGAGCACTGGGTCAGGACCAAACTATTGTCCTGTAACGGGGTCCGTCTACTAACCATGGGGAAGAAGCCAGGATGGGAATGCCTAAAGCAATCTGCAGCTGACCATCCTTCCTGATCTAATGAAAGAAAATTGAGGACATAAAGGGAATGAGAGAGATAATTCTGACGTGTCTGGCGATATGATTCTCCCTTCTTAATTTTTTCCAATTGGAGATTTAGGCGTGCATGAGCCTGTTCCACAATGCCTTGGCCATGAGGATTGTAAGTAATGCCAAAAGAATGGTGGATAGAAAACTGTTCCCAAAAGAAGCAAGGGCTTTGTATGTATAGGCAGGGGTGTTGTCTATTTTATTAACCTTGGGAACTCCAAGAACAGAGAAACAGTGTGAAAGGTATGCTTTAACATCCTTTATAGCTTCCCCAGAATGTGCAGTAGCCACAGAAACCCAGAATAAGTATCCACACAAACATGCACGTAAGCAAGTTTACCAAAAGGAGAAAAATGTGTGACATCCACTTGCCACTACTGTCCGGGTAAGAGGCCTCAAGGATTAACCCCTTAATTGGGTACTGGAACATGAGGTAAGCAATAAAAACATTGCTTCAGAATCTTTTGTGCTGCTTCTCACAAAATACCAAACTGCAGATGCAGGGTATGTGCATTTTGATCGTGAATGGCATGAGAAGCTTATAGACATAGTCATAGGCAACATAACCAAGCCCACATGACAAAGAGAGTCTACTAAGGCATTGCCTTCAGCTAAAAACCCAGGCAAAGCAGTATGATCACAAAGGTGACCAACATAATAGGGGGAAGACAAGACTGGGCATGTAAAGTCTGCTGAACCTGTAACAAAAGTGTTTATAGAGCTGAGTCAACTGGATGGCCAATTGTGGCTTCCTCCAAAACCTGCAAATAGCAAAAAACCCAATCGCTATCAGTATAAAAATTTAAAGGATAGAAAGATTTTTGAAAGGCTAAATGAGCTGTAACAAATTCAACTCTTTGGGCAGAAGAAAGAGAAGTATGACATTTAAAAGTTTGACCATTACCAAATAAACACATGTATATGAATAGAGAAAAAAAAAGATATATGAGGTCTGAAAACAAAGTTAAAAAATAAAAGTTTCACCATTTAAAAGTAATGCAGTATAGCCAGAAGAGGAACCATCAATAAAGCCAAGATCTGCATGAGGAAGTGGGACAGTAGAATGAAGGCAAGGAAAAACCAAGAAGTGCTGTTATGAAAATGAAAGTAACTTAGATCCAGGGTAATGAATAGTAATCTGACCTATAAAACTGGCAAAAGCAAGCTGCAAGCAGTATTAAATTGCCATAATTGACACTTCTGCTGCAGTGTAAGGAACTATACTAAAATGAAGGTCAATCCCACACAGTTATTGTGCATGTGTGCGTGCAGCTGTGATGAGTTGAGCAACTAAATCAGGATAAGGATACAGCATAGGGCGTCGAGAAAATGGTAAATGCAGCCATTCAATAGAGACTTTCTGCCAAAAACTCCTGTGGGGACCTAAGAAGTACCCAAAACTTTAAATGTTAAAGAGGAAGCATAATCTATTTGAGTAACCTGAGCCTGTTTTAAAGCCTGCTCCACTAGCGTTATGGCAGCATGTGCTGAAAGAGTGAAAGAGCAGGGAGAAGTAAGAAAAGGTTCCCCCAATAAAATGTCAAATAAAGGAAGTAATTAGTGAGTTTTGATATGGAGCGTGGGCACAGCCAGTTAATGTCACCTAAGAGTTTTTGAAAATCATTCAAAGTCTGCATATGGGAGATATTCAACACAAGGCATTGAGGCAGCATAGTACTTGGAAAACTTTCATGCCCAAGTAATCCAAGGGATAGGTCTGTTGAATTTTTTTCAGGGGCTACAACCAAATTATGCTGAGCAAAATGACGAGTTAAATGACTCAGCATTTTATCTAAAATTTCTCAGGAATGGCTTGGTGCCTGTGGCTCAATGGGCTAAGGTGCCAGTCATATACACCTGAGCTGGGGGGTTCGAATCCACACTGAGCCCACCAAACGACAATGATGGCTGCAACCAAAAAAAAAAAAAAAATGGCTGGACGTTGTGGCAGGTGCCTGTAGTCCCAGCTACTTAGGAGGCGGAGGCAGGAGACTCACTTGAGCCCAGGAATTGGAGGTTGCTGTGAGGTGTGATGCCACAGCACTCTACCCAGGGTGACAGCTTGAGGCTCTGTCTCAAAAAATAAATAAATAAATAAATAAATAAAATATCTCAGGAAGGATGAGTCAAAAGAATGTCATCCATGTAGTGAATACAGTAAACTTGTGGATACTGCAGTCAGAGGGGGGAAAAAGTTTGAGGTACAAATTTCTGGCAAAGAGTGGGACTGTTAGACATTCCATGAAGAAAAATATGCCACTGAAAATAATGCATAGACTGCTGAAAATTAAAAAATGGGAGGCTAAAAGCAAAATGCTAGCATCCTGGTGTGCAAGAGGAATAGGAAAAATACAATCCTTAAGAACAATTACATAAGCAGGCCAAGAATTAGGGATAGCAACGGAAGATGGTAAGCCAGGCTGCAAAGCTCCCATAACCTCCATAGTAACATTAACTATGCAGAGGTCCTGTAGCAGACCTCCATTTTCCTGGCTTTTTCTTTTTTCTTTTGTTGTTCATTGTTTTTATTATTAAATCATAGCTGTGAACATTAGTGCAATCAAGGGGTACAATGTGCTGGTTTCATATACAATCTGAACAATTTTCATTAAGCTGATTAACATAGCCTTCATGGCATTTTCTTAATTATTGTATGAAGACAGTTGTATTCTGCATTTAGTAAGGTTTGCCTGTACCCTTCTAAGATGCACCATAGGTGTAGCCCCACCAATTACCCTCTCTCCACTCCAATCTCCTTCCTCCCCTCCCCTCCCTTGCCCCTTTCCCCATTTTCTTGTGCTATAGTTGGGTTATAGCCTTCATATGAAAGCTATAAATCAGCTTCATAGTAGAGGTGAGTACATTGGATACTTTTTCTTCCATTCTTGAGATACTTCGCTAAGAAGAATATGTTCCAGCTCCATCCACGTAAACATGAAAGAGGTAAAGTCTCCATTTTTCTTTCAGGCTGCATAATATTCAATGGTATACATGTACCACAATTTATTAATTCATTCATGGGTTGATGGGCACTTGGACTTCTTCCATGACTTAGCAATTATGAATTGGGCTGCAATGAACATTCTGGTACAGATGTCTTTGTTATAATGTGATTTTGGTCTTCTGGGTATATACCTAGTAAAGGAATTACAGGACCGAATGGCAGGTCAATTTTTAGATCTCTAAGTA
>CAUYON010022297.1:0-20909 GCA_963573935.1 Arctocebus calabarensis | reverse complement strand
TCCCTAGTAGCTGGGACTACAGGTGCCCGCCACAGCGCCTGGCTATTTTTTTGTTTTGCAGTTCGGCCGAGGCCGGGCTTGAACCCGCCACCTTCGGTATATGGGGCCGGCGCCCTACTCGCTGAGCCACAGGAGCCGCCCCAAGTGCATGATAATTTAACTGCTACTTTTCTTTCTCAGAGAACTGCTGGTTCTTCTGTTATGTAAGTATTTCTCATGTTTAAGGTTATTTGAAGATTCAGAATACATACTTGACAATACCCTTTCCTGGATTCCAAAGAAGTTGGAATAGGTTGTATTAACTTAAAAAAAAACAAAAACTTCCACATGAATGTGCTGTTTGATTACCTAATAATCAATACCTATGGAAAGGGAAAAATAGTGTTAGTTGAAAAAAATTATCTAATGTTTGTTTTTAAAATGCTTGTTAGTTTGACTTCAATATGAGTTTATCTGAAATTGTGGTATTTCACAATAAAATAATTCAGCTCCAGCGAAAAGACCCAAAAGAAGAGAAACTGCAAGTCCCTTGACTTTCCACATTTCCAGTTTGCTCCTTTTGCCTGTTCACATCCATCAGTACCCAGACCAGTGTTGCTTCTTTTCTCTTTGCCATTTCAAAGGACAGCTATAGCCTGTGGAACGCAATGTCCTTCTTCGGAGCTAATACAGAAAATGAGGAAAATTTATTCCTACGGCTGGCTGTCTCAGAAAACAGAGCTTAGGGTTCCTTCCCTACCAGCTTCTGTTGAGTGAAAGGCAGGTGCAATAACCCAGTAAATGTGGTGAGACAGTGAATGGAAACTGACATAAACAGAGCAATAAAAGCCTACTTCACCCCTCACAATCAGTGCATAATGGAAAGGAGACGATGTTTCACTATAAGAGATTAGAGAACAGAATTTGAGCTGAAAGGGTTTTCAAAACGACTTTCAAGATTTGACCGGAGCATTTGTTTTCCATTGGTTCAGGGAGGCTCAGTTTTGACCAAACACAACCCAGAGAATTTCATGGAGGATGGTCACAGGCATCATTTAGAACTGTAATCCTGTGAGCTGTTTCAATTTCACGCAGGTGAAGGATGAGGAAGTTCTTTCTCAGGCGGCTGGGCGAGGGTGGGCTCCCAGCCGCTAGGCTGTGTTAGTTCACCTCGGTCCCTCACCCCGAAGTCCAGCCCCGCTGTCCGACTGCCCGGCGGCTGTGCTCTCTTTAACACTTGCTTGGTTTACCAGCAAGGGAGCAGTTCTGACAACAGAACCCTCAAAGTCTCTCTGAACAATCAGCGCGAGCTCGATTTTGCACGTTTCGGGCACGTTAATATCTGGCTCCCAAGCGTGGGTCTAGGGAAGTGTCCAGGCAGCTTAGTGTTGGTGCAGGGATTGGTCTTGCTTGGCAAACCAAAAGCGTAAAGATGCCCGGGTGACTACCCCCGTTGGGAAATCGAGGTACCGCTGTCCCCTCGCTGGAGTGCACAGAGTTACATGGGAAGCGGGGCCGCGGGGCCTGCGCTACCCGGGAACTCGCAGCATCTTCGCTTCCACGACCCCAGCGGCGAGTCCCAACCCCGCGCTCGGTCCGGGGTCACACGCCAAACCGGAAAGGCCAGGTGTGGCCCCAGGTACAATGACACAGTGGTGGCCAAGAGCCGTCTCCTAACCCTAACCGCACCGAGCACCCCGGCTGAGTCCCAGGCCGGCCGCCTTCCCTGCACGCCCCACCTGTTGCGAAGCTCCCCCAAAGCTCCTTCATGCCCAAGTGATTTAGAAACTGCCAACCGACGCGCAGAGGCCAGGGCGTGTGACGGATGACCGTAAATATGCACAGGAGACGGAGCCCCAAGTGCACGCACACGCGGCCGACGCGCGCAGGGCTCGGGCACCTGGAGCCAGCCCCCAGCCCCCGCGGGGGCGCCAGCGGTGCCAAGGCCGGGCGGGCGGCGCCGGCGCACTCGGGCCGCCGAGCCTGCAAAAGGGGCCCCGGGCGGGCTGCGGGCCACCCCGCAGACGACGGACAGCGGGCGGCGCGGCCACCGCCCCGGGGCTCCACGGCCGCCCCGCTCCCGCCGGACCTCCGCCCGGAGCCCCGGAGGCGCCCGCTCTCCCCGGCCGCGCGGCCCGGCCGCATGGAACCCGCCACGGTGCTGCGGCCGGCCGAGCCCGCCGCGGCGCGGGAAGCCGCCGCCCGCCACGGCGAGGGCAGGAAGAAGATGGCGGCGGCCGTGGCGGCGGCGATGTCGCACGCGCCGCTGACGCCAATGGCGCGCGCCGGTCGGCGGCCCGCGGATGGCGGCGGCGGCGGCGGCGGCCCGGGCTCCGGCGAGGGGCGGGGCGAGGCGGGGAGGGGGCCGGCCAGAGGCTGGAGGGAGGCGGCGGGGACGGTTCGTTGTGCGCGGAACATGGCGGGCGTCGGCGACGCGGCCGCCCCGGGAGAAGGCGGCGGTGGCGGCGCGGACGGCCGGGAGCGGGACGGCCGCGGCGAGGCGGAGCAGCCGGGCGGCCAGGGGCTCCCGCCGGCGCCTCAGCACACGGAGACGCTGGGCTTCTACGAGAGCGACCGGCGGCGGGAGAGGCGCCGCGGCCGCGCAGGTGAGGCGGGCGGCGGGCGTGCGGGCGACTCTAGGCCGCGGCGCGGGGGCCGAGGGGCGGCCGGGTCGGGGCGGCGGCGGCGCCTCCTCCAGGGCCGCCGGGGCTCGCGAGGCTCCGCGCGGCCCGAGGTCCCCGCAGCGGCGCAGGCCGGGCGGTCGGTCCCGCGTCTGCCCCGCGCCTCTGCGCTCCCCGAGGGCTTAGCTCAGCGAGCATCCCGCACGGCTGAAGGCTCAATTCCATCCATGCCAAGGTGACTTTTTAAATTCTGTATTTTAAGCAAGCTTGAACCCTAGAAACCTGTTAACTTGCCCTCCTACTAGGTTTTTCCCGGACACAGCTAACAGTGTGGTAATGACCGTGAAGTTGGGTAGCGTTGCCCGGGACAGAAGTAATTGAGGACTCCTTAAAATGTTACATGTGAACTTTTCCCAAACTGAAACTCAAACCAAAGGGGGAAAAAACGCTACATGAGAAAATGGGTACTTCTGCATTCAATGAGTGCTTTTAAGCATATTCTTAAAATTACAATTCCTGTAGGCTGTAGGATTTTAATGTTTCTAAAGAATATTTTTTTAAATTGCATTTGTAGTCACATGCAGTAGCGTATAAGGTTTAAAAGAAAAAGGAAAATGTTGGCAAGTGTGTGTTACATATGCAGAGTGATATCAGTGTTTTAATTCTTACATAAGTCTAAGCTTTGAACCGCAGCAGAACCATAGCTCCATTAAATTTCCTCCAACCAAAAAGTTGTTTCTGGTGCTTACTAGGACTGTATAAGCCATTATTTCCTGCAGCTCATGCAAATCGGTGTTTTAGTTCCGACGCTGACTATAACCTTGATTGTACTTTGGTATTGAAACCGTATGAATACTTAAAGGCCATGAACCTGATGTGATGAGATCCTAATAGATTTGCTGATGCTCAGAACAAGACATGGGCTCAATTTGAAGCAGTCTGGATCTTGAAAAATTAAATACAAGCTGTGCCTTCAGTCTTTTTTGATTGACCACTTAAAAATTCTCAACCATACTTTGTCAGTTAAACATTTGCTTGCAAGAGTGTTTACTTTCTGAATTGGCAGGATCTAAGTAAGACAAAGTATTAAATATCTTAGCTGTTTACTTAGATTTGAATATTAGACGTGCTCTGCTGCAAATAGAAACAGATGTGGCCAGGTTTCACTGTGGTTTCTTTAAAATATTTTAGAATTGAAGTGTTTGCATGGAGAGGAAATAAATTGTCAGTAGCCTTTTTTGATGTGCACAGATCTTGGGCTCTTGCACTAACACCCAACACTCCTCTTTACTCAATGGCTCTGGATACCTGGACTTACCTAGATTCATCACACCATACATCCAGTCTTCATCCACATGTGTCCCTGACCATGGTTTACTTGTTTAAAGCTGTATGTTTGTCCCATAGTTGTGCAGGATCTCGATATCAGGGAGACTCTTCCAGTTTTAGCTCTTGAGGTCATCCTCCTTTTTTTCCCCAATTCCACTGGTTTTATGTGGGGAAAGATGACAGTGGCCACTCTATTTGGCTGGGCCACATAAGCCCTGGCTACCAGGCTTTGGGTGAGAATCCCAGTTGTAATTCAGCTAGAATCACCAGGCAGTGTTCCCATCTGGGTCCCCGTGTGAGCTTCCTTCTTTCCAGTATCTCTGCTCTCATAGTCACATAGCTCTTGCCCCTGCGAGTGCCCATCCTGCAGCTTTGATGCCACACTTGCTGGAGGTTTCCCCACTAGAGATAAGAATCTCGTAGCCTTTCTTCAACACCCAGGCTGCTAACTCCAGCATGTCCCTTTTCAGTGTTCTGTAATCCTTCCTTCCTTCTCAAGAATTTAAAAAACAGTTCCTTTAGGAGCTGACCTAGGCCAGAGGGCCTTTGAGTGATAATACCTACTGTCGTATGAAAAGCATTTTTCCCTGAATTAAGCTAATCTTCCAAGGCTTTCCACATTTAAACTCTAATTTTTATATTCTGGTGGAGCCTCTGATGCTCTAGCATCCCTTCTGTTAGCTCTGGTTCCTCTCTACAATGTAAGGCAGCCTTTGTCTTTCCTGTTTGAAAGTCAGAATCTTAATGCGTTGGTGATCTAACTAACCGTCAGTTAGCTCAATATGCATATTGGTTTATATAAACAGCTGTATATCCCGTATATTGTACAGATGTCTATGTCAAGTGTAAGCTTTCCTTTTCTAACTCTTCTGTCACTTGCTTCTCAGAACTCCCTTTTTGGCGTGTATATGTGTATGTGTGTGTGTGTGTGTGTGTATACACACACACACACATATACATATATGTGGGTGAAATTTATCCCAGATGCTAATACTGACGTACATACTATCATGGTTTTGTGCTTGTTCCCCGCTTAACTTATCTGCAGAAGTTCCAGGTGGGAGAGTATCTGCCTAGCCTAATGTCCATTTGGGCATCTAGGTCCAGCAGGCCAAACTTGGGACTGAGAATTAGGCAATCAGTGTTCTTGGCTTGGTTCCGTTGTTGAATTACTTTGCAGACTCTGCTCACTTAGACTGCTTGCCTAATCCATTTGGCTCTGTTTGTAAAAGCCACTACTAAGTCTGGAGCGTCAAAGATGGTTCTAGTCACCATGAAGACTTAACAGATAGCTTGTTACAAAATACATGTAATGCCTACTGGTGAGGATGAACAGTATCTGTGTATTTTGAGAGAGAGTGTCACTCTGTGCCCCTGGGTAGAGTGCTGTGGCATCATAGCTCACTACACACCCAAACTGCAGGGCTCAAGTGAACTTCCTGCCTCAGGCTCCCAAGTAGCTGGGGTTACAGGCTTGCACTACCATGCTTGGCTAATTTTTCAGTTTTTTGTAGAGACAGGATTGTGCTCTTGCTCTGGCTGGTCTCAAACTCCTAGTCTCAAGCAGTCCTCCTTCCTTGGTCTCCCAAAGTGGTACGATTACAGGCGTGATTCACTGTGCTCAGCCTCTGTTCCTGTTTTTAATCCTTTGCTTTATAACCTTGGAAAATGTCACTACTCTTTTGTGCTTGTTTTCCATCTATAAAGTCATAAATATTCCTCCTGTTCTTTACTTCCCTAAATGAGACTATAAACATGGTTTTGAAAGTTTTAAAAACTTGAATATACTGTGTAAGATGATTTCTTTACTTATATTTGACTTAGGTGGAATTGCTATTGTGTTGTTGATTGGCAGAAAAGCTGATGACTGACTGGCCTTATACAGGGTGGGCTTGTGTATTTATTTCATAAACTTACAAATAATATCTTATTATAATCTTAGTGAAGTTTATTAAAGCTTTATGTTATTTAAGACAATGGACATTTACATGTCTCATATTTTCCTACCAGTTAACCAATATTACTTTCCAGCTTTTTTAATGTTCAGTGCTATTTTAAGAAAGATATATTTAGACTTATTACTGAACATACAAATATATTTATGATTACTCATTACTTTTAATTAATACTTTTTTACCCTAGGTTCTTGTTTATAAAATAAGCTTTCCCAGAAGATAATTAAAGATATGACCACACAGGTGGTCTATAGAAAATAAATAGGCAAAATATATTTTTTAAAAGGTGATTAAAGATAGTGTTTCCTCACTGGGGGTGAGGAAAAAAACAATTTATATCATACTTTTTCTCAATTTGGAGTACTGTATCAAAGAGCAGTTTTGTGATAGGTAGTGAATGTTGAGTAAAAATACGCCGAAGAAATTGATTTGGATTTATAATTGGTATTATTTTCCTTAGTCACAGTTGCTAAAATTTAGTTCTCTAAAGTAGAAGCACTTTTTCATGTTATAATAGTAAAATACTTTTACTTCTAAAAGACTTTTGCTGAGTTCTATTTCTTCTTAGTAAGAAGCTGGTTGACATCTAAAAAGTTGTCAGTGTTCAGAAAGTAAATATTTGGGCCAGGCACAGTGGTCCAGCGGTCCAGCACTTTGGGAGGCTGGGAGGATCTCCTGAGCCAAGAGTTGGAGGTTATAATGCGCTGTGATCAAGTCACTGCACTCAACCTGGACAACAGACTGACGTAAAGAAAAAATCATAATAAATATTTGGATTGTTTTATTTTGAAAAAGATTTGCTCTTAAAATGTAAGGATGGGTTCTACATAACAAATGAGAGTAACTATTTGTTGTTTTTTTTGTGAGACAGAGTCTCAAGCCGTCGCCCTGGGTAGAGCACTGTGGTATCACCTCAGCCTCTAACTCAGGCTCAAGTGATCCTCTGCCTCAGTTTTTTTATTTTTAGTAGAGACGGGGGTCTCGATTTTGCTCAGGCTGGTTTCCGACTCTTGAGCTCAAGCAATTCACTCCCCTCTGCCTCTCAGACTGCTGGGATTATAGGTGTGAGCCACGGCGCCTGGCCCAGAGTAACTGTTTTGTTAAGAAGGAATGAAGTATCACAAGAGTATGGGAAAACCTGAGGTGTACTCTAAGGTGTACTCATAGAATTCCATAGGAAAAGAACAGAAGCCTTCCTAAATAATTAGTCAGGCAAGTTCACCCCAATTCACAGGACAAATAAGTTCTGGTAGGTCTATCAACTTCTGGAGAGCAACGTTTAACAAAACAAAAACACTGAAACACAGTACGCTTTGGCACTGAAGATGGGGCAGCGTACTGTGAAATGTGACCTTGGCCAAAGGAAGCACCAAGGCTTTCTCCGTAGCTCCATGGACCAGGCAGCACATTCTTTTTCCTCCTTGGCATGAATCAGAACTAGATTTAGGCTAGATTATTTTCTTTCTGCGCAATTGTCAGGTATATGGGTGATATTACAACGTAGGGGAAAGACCACACTATACTAAGTTCCTACTCAATTTGCCCTTTAACTTTTCAGTAACTTTGGACAAGCAGAGCCGCTTCACCGGGTAGGATGAGAGGAGAGTAGGATAAAGCATGTGAAATACTTACCCCCAGGAAAGCTTGGGTTTCTTTAGTGTTGTTTTCGTGTGACTTTAAAGCAGTTCCTTAGCTTACTGGTGTGGCATTAATCCTATGTGCACAGAGACTACTCTTACGCTGAAGCTCACTGGGGGCCAGACGTGGGGAATACAGAGATAAATGGTACCTGCTTTTAGAAAGTTCATGGTCACTTAAGGGAGCCAGCTACTTAACAGTGTAACTTCACAGAAATAAGCCTAAGGTGCTGGGACAGCACAGAGAAAGAGGGGAAGGAAAGATTCTAGTTTTCCAGACAGAATACACAGTGGCCTGTTCACAAAAGCATTGGAGACAAAGATGGGCAAGAAAATCTAATGGTGAAAAGTGCACATTTTAGTGATAGACTGCTGACTGAATTCTGGCTCTACTGCTTGCTTCCTTAGAGACCTCCTTAACCTCTCTGTGCCTGGGTTTCTTCATCTGCATAATGGGCATAAGAATTGAACCTACCTCACGGGAGTGAGATCTGTGCACTTAGAATGTGCTAGGTGTTTATCATTGGATTCTGCGAACATATTCATAGTAGAAGCTAAATTGGTGTTCATAACTAACTTTCTTGTATAGTATGGCTAGAGGTAGCATCCTGACACAGTTTGTATTTGTAATATATTTAAAACATTTTCAAGTGTGTTGATGCTGTATGCATACGATAACCTGTGTACAGAAAATTAGTTACTTAGGTTGTGTAGTTCGTTAGATGTACTTATTTGGCATATTACCTTTTGACTGTAGAATCAGGATTGCAAAAATATCATCAGTAAACATTAGGTAACCACCAAACCAGAACTGGTTAATAATACAGAACTTCTGAAATTAATAATAAATAGTTCAAGACATTGGATCATGCTTTGTGCTTTCATGCGCTTTCCTACAAATACTCTCTTGGTCCCTTTTCACTGATCTGTGTCAAATAAATTGCTCTAGGCTGTCCAGTGACTCACGGCTATAATCCTAGAATTTGTGGAGCCCCGGCCAGAGGATCATTTGAGGGCAGAAGTCAAGACTAGCCTGGGCTACATAGTGAAACCATCTCTCTACACAGGAAACAAAACAGACCCCACACTCAGAGCCGCTACTTTGTCTTCTGTGAAAATGACTGTTATGACCTGACCAGGGTCAGAGAGCTCACATGGGACAGAGCTGATGCTAGGGCCCCCTTTCTCTGATTGCTAGTCCCGCTCTCTCCTGTGGCCCCTAACAAAACTCTCACTGTGATAGAGACTGTCACCTGCAGTCACCAAAAGACACTATTGTGGAGGATAGTTTTCTAAATAAACCTTTTAATTTCCTTTTTTAAGTTTAAAATTGTCATACGGTAACCTGTTTCTGTATCTCTAACCCAGACAACACAGTCGTGGGCTGCCAGCGTCTTTCTCTCCTGGGACTTGCTGTGGACGCCCCAACCAGGACACACGCTGGCTGTGACAGGATCACCGCACCGGCTCACTTGGGGCTGTGGGTGGGGTACCTGTTGGGGCGCCCTTTGCAGTCACTCAGCCCCCAGAGTGGAGGCTCCTGTGTCTGCTGCGGCTGCGACAGGGGGTGAAGCTTTTCACTCTCGCCCTGTCATCCCGCCACAGCTCAGCGCCGTCTCCTCACAGGGTCTCTCCTCGGGATCTGATATTCTCTTCTTTTGCCTCTCCTGATTTTTGGTTCTGGTGTTTGGGTGGCGGTTGTTATTCTTTTCTTGTATCAGTGCATGGTTATTTATCAAGCAGTTCTACTAAGCTGAACATTTTGATTAATTCTGCTTTTTTAGTCATATAGATCATCTTTCAATACAGAAGTTTAGTGTTAAAGAAAAATGAGAAAATGCCAGAAGTTAGCTCAGAAGGAACAAATCTCCCACCTGAAAGTTTAACCCAGTTTGCCTTTTGCGTCACCTCCCAGCTGTCCTGAGCTTCAGTCAGCTCTTCGCTGCTGTCTCCTAAGGGGACTGATTTGGCTGCTCTATTTTGTGTCTTCGTGATTCTTTAACTCATTTCTCCTTTAGCTTTTAACTTTCTAATTCTCTTTTACCACACTCTCCTCTGTGGTTTTTCCTCTTCTCCTCTGATCCATATATTCTTTTAGCAAACATTTGTTGAGCACCTGTTATGTGCTGAGCCCGGATGATGCAAAGGTGAGTGAGAAAACCAGACAAGAAAACGAGTTGAGTTTAGTAGCTGCGGAGAGCATAGGCCAGTGCAGGTACTGGGGGCCGAGCAGGGCAAGGATGGGTTCTGCCTGGAAACTTCGAGAAGTCTGCAGGAGAAGCAGAGTTGAGTGTGTTCATTGTGCAAACCTGGAACAGAATTCCTGGGCCCTAGAGCTATATGAGCCCATTGGCGTGTTTGGGTGAAATGTAAAGTAATGTAAGCAGTGAATTGTGACCTAGAGACTCGGGAGGGAGGAGCAACGCATCACTAAGAGGTGGCTTCAGGCACATCCCAGGGCATCTGGTGTCACCAACAATGAGAGGTTAGGACATAGTCCTGGAAGTGAGGAACATCCATTGCTAAGCTACCACAGAGAGATAACCCATGTGGGTGAGTGTGCTGACGCTGACCTCCAAGCGGAGTTAGGACTGGAGAGGGGAGAGACTGAAGAAGTCAGGAGACTTTACTGTAACAGGAGAGAGATGGAGAGGACCAAGCTTGGGTGGAGCAAAGAGAGAAGAGAGGACCAAGCTCGGGTAGAGACTAGAGAGAAGAGGGACCAAGCTCGGGTGGAGAACAGAGAGAAGAGGGGACCAAGCTCGGGTGGAGCATAGAGAGAAGAGGGGACCAAGCTCGGGTGGAGAACAGAGAGAAGAGGGGACCAAGCTCGGGTGGAGAACAGAGAGAAGAGGGGACCAAGCTCGGGTGGAGAACAGAGAGAAGAGGGGAGCAAGCTCGGGTGGAGAACAGAGAGAAGAGGGGACCAAGCTCGGGTGGAGAACAGAGAGAAGAGGGGACCAAGCTCGGGTGGCACATAGAAGAGGGGGGCGTTAATTAATGTCTCAGAGGTAGAATCCGCGAGGTGTGGTCAGAAGAGAGAGGTCACCACCACAATCGGCCCTGGGCTCCTAGCACACCTGCTGTGTCACCTGAGGGGCCAGGGACTAAAGTCAGGATTCTGGACAGGCGCAGAATCAGTGGGGAAGGTGTGTGTGGGCGTCCAGGTGGAGCTGCCCAGGAGGCCGTGAACATGGGGCTGGGGAGCCACAGCTGAGGATGGAGGCTTCAGGATTCGTGTTGATGATGGTTTTAGCCCTAGACTGTCCAAGGAGAGTCTGTAGGAAATGGTAATGCAAATGAAAAGGAGTCGGTGAAAAATCGCATGTGAATCTTTCGTGTTTTCTGAGTGTCCTTTAACTTCTCCATTTTCACCTGAAAGAATTAATATTTATAGACACTAGCTAATCTAAACATTGATTTCTTTCTAATTGGAAAACTGAACTAGGTATAAGTATCTTTTTGATCTCCATACTTCTTGTTTGCAGCTTATAAGGCTTTTTCTGCCATCTTGTTCTTGTTTTTGCCAGCCTAGAACATACTAGAAAGTTCCCAACCAGAAGTTTCACTCTGCATGAATTTGGGTATACTAAGGCCTTTAAATGTAGAAATCTGTGATATCTATAGTTGAGTTCATGTCTTACATACATTTAACTCACTGCCTTCAACTGTAAGTGTCCTGAGGAGAGAGGGTTCGAGGCACACAGCACATGTGGTGCTTCTGCCATCCCTGTGCTGGGCTGGCGGAGGGGCAGGAAGTCTGCACTCCTCTCATGGCGTCACTAACTCAGCCAGCAGATTATGAATCCGGCATTTAAAAAGGTAGATATGTGTGTACACACAACACACGCACACATATGTATGTATACACACGCACAACACGTGTGCTAACCCTAGACACAATGTGTGCGTATGTAGGTGTATATATAATATAAACCCTTACTAAGCATGCGAGCCCCATGACGTGATGCTGGAGGGACAGCGATGTGTTCCAGTGCAGGAGGAGAGAAGCTACCTTAGAACCATAGCTGCGTCTGCGCCTAAGTCCCCTAAGGGCTTTTCAGGGGTATTTTTGACCATAAACTCTTCCTCTCTTATGTATAGCATGCGGCACTCACAGAAGATGCATCTCCTTAAGTGGAAATGAATCCACACGTCCCTCTCTCATGTTTTTGAGGAAACACCCAGGCTGCATTTGGTAAAAACACCACAAGGCGAGTTCAGAGCAGAAAGGACAGTAGAAAACCTTTTTGTAGCCTGAGTCTTGGGAGAGGTCTGTCCCCTACGGGGTAAGAGCAGGAAGGTGTTGATGAAGTAAAGGGTGCTGAAGGTCGCTGGGGGACGGGCAGTCAGGGAGGTGCACCTCTGAAAGGCGTGGGCTCAGGCACCATAGGCCTTAGCCTCTCACCTGACGGGCCGTTAGAGCTGAGTGGAAAGCACTTACCCTCCTTGGGCCTTACTTTCCTCATCTAAGATGAGGTGACAGTGCAATAATTTGCTTCAGGGAAGGGCAGAGGAAATGTGGGCAAATGGGAAGATCCAAGGGAAGGGACGTTTTTCAGCTCTGGTTCAAGTTCAAGTGTAACTGTTGTGCTTATCATGTTGGTAAGTCTTCATGTGGGGAAATAGTGTTATTTAGAACCTTTCGTAGGATCTCTCAGGCTGAACTAAGAGGGAGTGGTTGCACCAGAATCCATGTAGTTCCTTTAGAATAGTTCTTAGGCTGAATAGGGGTGTCCAACCCATGGCCCACAGGCCACATGCAGATTATTTAACACCAGTTTTATTTATCCATCATGTCAGTTACCTCAAAAATTATGCACTTTTTTTTTTGGTTAGCAGCTTTTGTAACAGTTTGTGTATTTAATGTATGGCCCAAGGCTTCTCTTTTTCCATATACAGCAGAAAAGAAAAAATGTTGGACACCCCTGCACTAGAGTAATGCCTGTTAGGTGATGTGGCTCCCTCTTGACTGTTTATATATCCACTTTATTCTTGGTGGCTATGTTTTTTCCCTGCCTCTCTCTGTCTGTCCAGGTTCACCTTCTGTTAAGATCCAGGACTGACCTCTTGAAAATGCTTTTATGATCAGTCTAGCTCTTGTTGTAGTAATCATTTTCTTCCATATGCCTGGTGCATCTTCAAGTTTATACCACCCCGAGCTGTAATTTTCTCAAAAATATTTGCTGTCATGATGAGCCTAAGCAATAGCAAGACCCCATCTCTACAAAAAACATAAAAATTAGCCAGATGTTGGGGGTGGGGGGAGGCACCTGTAGTCCCAGCTGCAAGGGAGTCTGAGGCAGGAGGATCCCTTGAGCCTGGAGTTGGAGGCTGCAGTGAGCTGTGATCACACACTACACTCTGCAACAGAGGAAAATCCTTTTTCAACAAAACGAAAAGACAAGAAACACGTGTATATATACAGTTATATTTGCCATTCATTTATATGTAGCCATTCAGTGCTAGGCACAGTTTTATGGACTACTTTGTTTTATATGTATATTACCTATGGCCCCAGCTAGAATGCAAGTTCCTTGATAAATACTGTTCTTTTTTGTTTTGTCATTTTCTTTTCCTGTAGAGCTTTCATTGTTGAGGTTCCTCAGTGCTGAACTAACAAGAGGGTACTTCCTCGAGCATAACGAGGCCAAGTATACAGAAAGAAGAGAAAGAGTGTACACTTGTATGCGAATACCAAGGGAATTGGAAAAGGTACTATTTTTTTTTCATTATCAGACACCATTTTGAAAGTTATGTCAAAGTGTTAATTATACAAAAAAAAATTTGAACAGCTATAGTTGAGTTTTTTAAATATTTAGGAATACAATGTAATAAGCAATTATTATATACTAAGGGAGTAGGAATTTCTATAGGAAGAATCTTTAAAAGTTATATTTTTAGTATAAGACCTAACAATAGTATCTTAATACATTTTATCAAAATCTTAACTTTGCTGCTTATTAAACTTAAAGTATTTTCCCGTGTGCTGCATTTTAGTAACTTTTTTCAAGGAATTAATGTCTACTTCCATACTCCTTTAGTTCTCTTCAGTTTTATTTTACTAGAAGCTGTTGTTTTTCCACTCAGCATGATAAATTATTTAATTTCAGACTTTTTAAAGGTTTCAATTTCCCAGAAAGCCCACATATTTAAAAACATAAATGATGGGTGGCACCTGTGGCTCAAAGGAGTAGAACGCCGGCCCCATGTACCAGTGGCGGGTTGAGACCCAGCCCCGGCCAAAAACTGCAAAAAATAAATAAATAAAAACATAAATGACAGTGTTTTCAAAGAAAAGATAATTCATTTAATTTTCATCACAGGAAGCATCACAGTATGGGTGAACACAACCATAACCCCACTGAATTTTTGTTCACCTGTCCCTATGGCTGTGCTTTAGCCTATCCAGACCAGTCAGGCAGGGCAGGAAGGCGGCCATTTTTCCTCTAGGCACTGCAAGAGTTGTTGAGTCCGAGCAGTTCTAAAATTTCTTGCTTGAAGAAAAGACTTAAGAAATAATTTAGCTTTAGATTATTGAAATGTGCTTTTATACTTTCACAGTAACATAGAACTTCTAATAGTCCAGTAATTTCCTTAGGATGATGCTTCCTGTTGAGGGGCTGGCCTCAGAAGAGTCTGGTCCTTGGCTTTTTTTGGTGCATCATGGTAGCTGGCTTTTATCTTTGGGCTCTACATACTAGGAGGTGATTGGGAGAGCCCTGGATTGTAGGGTTACCTGTGTCTCAGTTTTATCTCACATGATTTTCCTGCTTTGTTTGCCACTAAACTCAGCTTCACTAACCTTGCAAGGGACATGGTTCTTTGACTCTCAGCTCTTTTGGATTGTTGGCCACAGGCAGAAAGTGCCTCTAGGGAGAGCTGTTTTCTCCCCTCTTTTCTTTTATCCAGGCTGTCCTAGAGTGAAGCTATTTTCCCCCTCCCCCCACCCCATGAAGGACTTAGCAGATGGTCCTGAGAGATAACATGCCCTGCCATTTTCTGCCAACCCGGAGGAGTTAGACCTCTGCAGGTGTGTGCCTGGAATCCAGGGAGGGTGAGACAGCACAGTTCAACTAGATGCTGAGAAAAATCACAGTCAGGGGTCTGTAGCTTGCTAGAGAGGAAGTTTCTGGTAACCGATTCTGCACTGTTCTGTATCCCACCTTGATTCAGCCAGACGTACCCCATCTTTGGGTGAATAATAAAATAAATAGCATTTATCAAATAAGGATCAGGTGTTAGGCCCTGTCTTAAGCACTTTAAATGTATTTATATAAAATCCCCTCAACAACCTCCTGAGACATAAGTCCTGTTAAAGTTCCATTTCTTCCACCTGCCCAGATACGGCAGGCCTGTGTTGACTTTCAGACAGATCTCACCTTCTGCCGACGTCCCAGCAGACGTGTGTGTACACCAGTGTGTGCACAGAGCTCACCTTCAGCCCACATCCTGGCAGATGTGTGTATACACCAGTGTGTGCACAGAGCTCACCTTCAGCCCACGTCCCGGCAGACATGTGTGTACACCAGTGTGTGCACAGAGCTCACCTTCAGCCCACATCCTGGCAGATGTGTGTGTACACCAGTGTGTGCACAGAGCTCACCTTCAGCCCACGTCCCGGCAGACATGTGTGTACACCAGTGTGTGCACAGAGCTCACCTTCTGCCCACGTCCCGGCAGACATGTGTGTACATACACCAGTGTGTGCACAGAGCTCACCTTCAGCCCACGTCCCAGCAGACGTGTGTACATACACCAGTGTGTGCACAGAGCTCACCTTCAGCCCACGTCCCGGCAGACGTGTGTGTACACCAGTGTGTGCACAGAGCTCACCTTTAGCCCACGTCCCGGCAGACGTGTATGTACACCAGTGTGTGCACAGAGCTCACCTTCAGCCCACGTCCCGGCAGACGTGTATGTACACCAGTGTGTGCACAGAGCTCACCTTTAGCCCACGTGCAGGCAGACGTGTGTGTACACCAGTGTGTGCACAGAGCTCATCTTCAGCCCACATCCCGGCAGACATGTGCGTATGCCAGTGTGTGCATTGTGTTTTGGATCCATAGGACAGTTATACTGTGCATGGGGTAAATTGTCCAAGGTTAATTTTTCATCTGTATGAATCTAAAGCTGCAGTAAATAGTAAAGAAATACCCATATAATGTTTTCTAAAATCCTCTGATACTTAAATGCTAATTTAGAGAGATAATGATCACATATTTTCTTAATGACTTGTTCCATCCATGTTTTGAGCACCCAGTGTTCCCGGCAATTTTGCAGTGTGGAAGTACAGAGATAAATAATACTCAGATCTTAACCTCATGGGGAATAAGTAATTATAAGAGAGTAGTATCATAAATAGTATGAATAAAATACTATACAGAATTTAGAAAAGGGAAAGTTTGCTTAGCAAACAGCCTGAGGAAGGGGATGTGAGAATAAGTCATACAGGATATGGCAAGGGAATGAGAAAAAGAGGGAGGTTTTGTGCAGGCATTGTGGGGTCAGGGCGGGTATGCCAGGAAGATCCAGAGGTGAGAAATTGTTAGGTATGAACAGGATCGGCTGGTCCAGGTGGTGTTGATCGATCAGGCTGGAAAGTTGAGAATTGAGGCTGTGGAAAGACATTTAAAGATGCTGTTTCTTGAGAATGCTTTCAGCTCCATGGATCAGAGAACCTGACAGTGGCTTAAACAAATAGGAAGCTGTTCTTTTCACCAGGTCTAGAGGAGGAGGGTGAAGTGGTCCCTGCAGTTTGAGGAAGCTGCACATCCAAGTCCTTGTGTCTCTGTGCTCCTCCTCAGCAGGCCGACTGTGGCCCTCTACTGTGGTCTTGTAACAGAAAGGTGACAGCTGCAGTGTCAGCCTTATAGTGGGGCAGCACCACCTTTTTGACTATGCCTTTTGTTAAGAATTAAAAGCTTTCCCAGAAGTTTCCCTAGAATACTTCCACTTCTGACTTACTGGCCAAACCGAGTTATATAGCTATTCCTGGCTGCAAAGAAGATTAAGACAGTGAATGTTATGCTTTTCCAACAGAGAAAAGGGTTGTGAATGATTATAGGCTTAGCCACCGCTGTTGGAAAATTAGTGCAGCAGCCTCCAGCATGGCTTGGAAACCAGATAAACAGGGAGAGCTCAAGACCCTTTATTATATTGTTTCCAGGCCATGTACATATACCTATGTGATGCCTTTTTCTAAAAATTGAATTTGACTGCTTAATCTTAAAATGGAACTAACTAATTTATTTATTTATTTATTTTTTGAGACAGAGTCTCAAGCTATCACCCTGGATAGAGTGCCGTGGCATTACAGCTCACATCAACCTCTAATTCCTGGACTCAAGCGAGTCTCCTGCCTCTGCCTCCCAAGTAGCTGGGACTAGCGGCGCCCGCCACAACACCGGCCATTTTTTGGTTGCAGCCGTCATTGTTGTTTGGCAGGCCCGGGCTGGATTCGAACCCACCAGCTCAGGTGTACGTGGCTAGTGCCTTAGCCCGTTGAGCCACAGGCACTGAGCCAGAAACTAGCAAAATATTTATAAGCCTAAGTTCAGTTTGAAGGTATGAGTATTGCTGGATGGGCATGGAATATTGTTATTACTAGTCATAGACTGTTATTGTTGTTACTTACTGTCACATGGGAATTGGTGACCAGGCATCCAAACCTCACCTTCTCAGATCTGTTTGTAATGTCTGAGGCCTCCTCAAAGCATTGAGTCTCCTTTGGTGTTTACTTTCTTAGGGTAACATTAGAAAGTTGGACCTAGATCATCTTAAGAGGTCTAATAGGTCACGATTAACTGAATGAGTTTGCTTATGAGGAACAGAAAATGAGGGTAAATGGAAAAATTCACAGAAAAGGATATTTTAAATATTTAGTGCAGGAACTTAGTGCCACTTTTTTTAAGGGTCAGAGAAGTTAACATTTAGGAAAAAAATAAAAGTACCTTTCTAAAATAATGAACTTAGTCAAAATATCACATAAAGTCCTTTTATTCTTTGTCAGTGTGAGGTATGTGTTAAGAAAACGAAGTAATACCATGGTTTCACCTTTTCTTGATGTTCTTTTTCTTTTGAGACAGAGTCTCACCTGGTCACCCTCAGTAGAGTGTCATGGTGTCTTAGGTCACAGCAAACTCAAACTCTTGGGCTCAAGTGATTCTCTTGCCTCAGCCTCTGGAGTAGCTGGGACTCCAGGCACCTGCCGTAATGCCAGCTATTTTAGAGACAGGGTCTCACTCCTGCTCAGGCTGGTCTTGAACTCCTGAGCTCAGGGTTTCACTTTTATTTTAATAAAGCAGTCCTTGGGCTTTATTGTGAAACTAATAGAGAATACTGACTCAGACTTATATTTGTGGCCGTGATTTCTTGGGTCCTATTTGGTTTCTGATTCCATGAATACATGTTTAGAGAATTATCCTCTAAATTCTCCTCATGACGCAGATCAAGTTTGTGGCACACCCTTGCTCAGATGTCACCACATGTGCCTGTTGAAAACCAGGAAAGCCGGTGGGGACCCACACATCTTAGAATTTTGGCCATCTGGGCTGGTGTTCCTCCCCTTTACCCTGAGGCTTGTCACACCTGCTTCGTGACAGCAGCTTCCATGATCCTTTTGCAGTTGTCTTTCTTAATTTTCTCTCGGGGAAGTTGGACGTGTTGAACCTTTCAGATTGTTTGAGGACTCGCCACCAACATCTTCAGCCTCTCCTCCGTGTGTTGATGTATTTTGAAGACAGTCTGTGAACTTGGCACTGCAAGATTTTGAATCAGTTACTTATTTCTCTCATGATTGCTTTGGAAAATAGAAATCTCTCTCCTCCTCTGTCTTCCCAGGGTCTTGGGTCAGTCTGGGGTCAGATGATTTTCTTCTGTCCCTGCTCACGGTTGACCTACTGTAGTGCTGCTTGCAGGTGACCACGCCCAGACCTGGGCTGGAAAAGGTGTAGGAGCACAGCCTGCAGGGGCTGCTGTGTCTGTGCGGCAGTGGCTGAGATCTTCCTTATGACCTCAGCCTGGCCAGGGGGCCCAGAGGGCAGCCTGCCCTGTGTTCATTGCAGCTTCACAGCCCTATCCGTGGCCGAGGAAATACCAAGAAGTTCCTGCCTTGTGACTTGTTCTGGGATTAAGTCAAGTAATTGGGTCAGGACTTAAGATGTAACAATATTCAACTTGGATCAAACATACAGAAGCAAGAAACTCTCAGGATCATTCCATGTGATGACCTCAGGATTATTCCATTTATTTCTAATAATTAGAAATAAATTCTATTTATTTACCTTTTGTAGGATATCTTTTGTGTTTAACATATGTTAGATATAGACTGTGATTATTATGAAGCCATTTATCAAAATTACTTTTTTCCATGGTTATTTATGTTGATGTAACCTTGCCCATTATAAAAGAAACTGACTCATGATAACCCTTCTCTTGGCCATCTCCAAGACTATAGGCTTTCTGTGGTATGAATTTTTTTAATTCAGGTGAATAAAAATGATCTTATTCATAGGGATGACCTTGAATCTGCAGTAATTGCTTGCAGAGTCAGTCATTTGTAAACTTTCTTACTGATAGCCTGACCCCCCTTAACATTCTTCTGATGATGGATCCCTACATATGGGTTTATTAGGAACTTCTGGAACATAAGATACACATAAGAAGTTAACCGAAGATGGTTTTTGTCCGTCTCACATAAAGACTGCATTCTAGCCTGCAGCCTGCTGCGCACCTGTTCACACTCTTCTTTGTGGGGAGTTCTGCTCCTCCTGACTGTGCCGACAAATCTAGGGCCCATTTTATCTTCTCTGTGGGAGATCGCAGCCAGCTGTCACTCCTCTTTCCCCGATGCCAGCACTGCCCCGTACCACCTAAACTCTTCACCAGCGCTTCCAGAACACGTCATTCATCTGGCACATGCTGCACGGTTTGTGGCTTGGGGAACTTGGGCAGGCTCCTGCCTTGCTGCACAGAGTGCAAAGGGTGGGAACCACGCACACAGGTGGGCCCAGGCTGGGCACTGCCACCCGGTGACACTGCCCAGGACCTGCAGGGGCCTCTAAAGTCCTTCCAGACTAGATTTCCTAGAGACAGAGGGGCCAGTGAATACTTCCATCCTTTGATTATTCTCACTTGTAACATTTTATTATTTTAAAGAGGAATGGTAAGGTTATTATTTAGAAGATCATTTGAAATCATTTTTTTTTTATGTACACTTTGGTAAATCTCTCCTCTGAGAATGAATTTTAGGGGAATATTTTAAAATTGGACATCTGCAATTTGTAAGTCAGGGCTTCTAATTCCTTTTTGTACAAAGAACTTCTCGTGTGTTCTAAAACACAGGCCTTCTGCAAAGCTCCGTATGGCCAAGTTTGATCTGTTTTCACTGCCCGCTGCTCAGGGAGGAGCAAGATGCCTGCCTGCCTATCTCAGGGCCTGATTCTCAGACTGCGTTACCGTTCCTTAGTGGCTCATGGATTTAGTAAGACCAATGTTACTCCGAAAGGGGGTACCCTGTGCTTCACAGAATGAATGTGAAGTGTTATTTTCTCTCGTAAAGCTTTCCTTTCATTTTTTTGAGTGTGTGTGAATCTGTGCAAAGAGTGTATCCACTGTGGGCTGTGCAGAGTTTGAACTCTCTTCTGTGGGCAACAACCTCCTTCCCAAGTCTTTGACCTTCTCAGAGCGGCCGAGAATTTTATTTTATTCAGTTGCCGCAGTCTCCGCCACTTAAGAGCTGTACAGTAAATGTTTGACTACGGCAGCAATGAGGGAACACACCAAAGAACGAGCCCATCCTGGGAGGCCGCTGTCCTCCAGGCCCGGGGACAAGCCACACAGAACGGTGAACAGGTGAACCCAAGCCCTCCTGTTTGATTTCTTCTTAAAGTATTTTCATCCTCCTATAGTTCTTTGCCATCTTTTGGTTTTCTGCTTTTTGTTACTTACGCCACTTCAAGGAGATAACACGGTGCAGGGCAAGGCCTGCCCTGTAGAGGTGAGGTCCACCTAACCTAGTGTCTCTGAGAGGTCCGGAGGGGAGATGAGACTGGACGGGCTAGGTTGGAGGAGGGGCAAATGGGAAGAGCAAGTGGCGAGGGCCTGATGTGCAAGGTGCACACCTGTCAGCTGAGAGGACAGATGGCCGCCTGTGTGTCACCTATGATTCACAGAGACACATTCCCAAATCTTTGTGCTGCTTTCGTCTTAGACACAACACTGTACTTATTTTGTGATTTCAAATGGTTTTTTTTTTTTTGTAGAGACAGAGTCTCACTTTATCGCCCTGGGTAGAGTGCCGTGGCATCACACTGCTCACAGCAACCTCCAGCTCTTGGGCTTAAGCGATTCTCTTGCCTCAGCCTCCCTAGTAGCTGGGACTACAG
>CAUYON010022295.1:0-30107 GCA_963573935.1 Arctocebus calabarensis | reverse complement strand
ATCCAGCCCAGGCCCACCAGACAACAATGATGGCTGAAACCAAAAAATGGCCGGACATTGTTGCGGGTGCCTGTAGTCCCAGCTACTTGGGAGGCAGAGGCAGGAGACTCACTTGAGCCCAGGAATTGGAGGTTGCTGTGAGCTGTGATGCCACAGCACTCTACCCAGGGTGACAGCTTGAGACTCTGTCTCAAAAAAAAAAACAAAACAGCACTGGTTTAAACAATGGAGGGTATTTTTCCTCTTGTTATGAGGAATATAAAAATGCACAGTTGCAGACATTGTTTCAGCTGTTCAACAATGCCCTCAAAGGCCCAACCTCTCCCTTTCTGCTCTGCTCACATTGGCATCTGGGCTTTCCTCTGCATGCTGGCAACTTCACAGTCACAAAATGGCTGCCAAACCTCCAGGCATCACATCCAAGTAGAGTTCTTCTTATGACTCATTGGAGGAGACTATGTCAAATGGTATGACTAGCTGAAAGGGAGAGTGGGAGAGAGAGAATTGAACTGGCTGTACTACTATGCCAAATAAATATAGAGCCCTGTTGTAAAAAAAAAAAGTGAGGAATGGTACTTAACAGGCAAAATCTGTTTGCCACATTATGTTAGCCACATTTATGTACACAGCTTGTTACTCAGTACTCGGCACATAATGATATACAACAATGTTTGAGCCATGATTGCCATTGCTGATTGGAATGTTAGGCCTCAAAAATAACCTCTTCTAAAGAAACTTCCTCACCTTTCACACTACAGTCGAATTAACAACCACCTTCTCTGCACAGCAATACCAGACGGATACTGGCTTTTTGTTGTTGTTCTTGTTGAGACAGAGTCTTACTCTGTTGCCCAGATTAAAGTGCCATGGTATCAACCTAGCTCACTGCAACGTCAAACTCCTGGGCTCTAGGGGTCCTCCTGCCTCAGTCTCCTGGGCAGCTAGGACTACAGGTGCCTGCCACAACACCCAGCTATTTTTAATACAGACAGAGTCTCTTGATCTCATTCTTGTTCAACCAGTTGTTGAACTCCTGGCCTCAAGCAGTCTTCTCATCTTGGCCTCCCAGAGTGCTAGGATTACAGGTCTAAGACACTGTGCCTGGCTGGATACAGGCTTTTACCAAAGCAATTGGAAGATATTAGAGCTCTTTGTAAATTTTATTTTATTTTATTTTATTTTATTTTAGAGACAGGGCCTCACTCTGAGGTCTAGACAAAAGTGCAGTGGCCTGATCATAGCTCACTGTAACCACAAATTCCTGCCTCCCAAAGAGCTGAGATTACAGGTGGAGCCAGTGCACCTAACCTTGGATTCTTTTGAATGTACCTTTCTGTCTCCTTCTAGATTACGACACTTTGAGGGCAGGAAGAAAGATTTAGTTAACTTTTGGGTCCCTGTCACCTAACACAAGTTGGAGGAATGAATGTGATTTGAGTTACAGGCCTGGGGAAAGTTTTGTTTAGTAGATGATCTACATAGGAAAAGTGAAGGAAGCTATAAAGAAACAAAACAAAACAGAAGAAACATTCAGAGTTCATCCCAAAATTCTCCCCCCAAATAGGCCTCTCAGGGTCTGACTTGGTTACCAAGTCAAATTACGTTTGCTGAGTAAGGAAAGGGGCCCTAGAAAGAAAAACGACCCACAGAAGGTGATTAAAATAATCGAAACAGGTTGGCACCTGTGACTCAAGGAGTGAGGCGATGGCCCCATATACCAGAGGTGGTGGGTTTAAGCCTGGCCCCGGCCAAAAACTGCAAAAAGAAAAAAAAAATCAAAACAAGAAGCAGAAAACTTCCCAAATAAGGGAGGGGGAGGAGGAGGAAGGGATGATGTGTTCATTTCCTGCTGTAACAAATGACCATGAAAGTGGTGGCTTAAAACAACAGAAATGTGTTTTCTCACAGTTCTGAAGTCCAGAAATTCAAAATCAGTGTCCCTGGGCTAAAATCAAGGTGTTGGCAATGCCATGCTCCCTTTGGACACTTCAGGGGAGAGACTAGTCCTGCCTCTCGTGAGTTCTGATGGCTGCTGGCATTCCTTGGCTTGTGGCCACATCACTCCATTCTATTCTCATGGCCACATGGCATCCGCTTCTTCTGCCTGTGTAATCTCCCTCTGTCTCTTGTTATTTTTAATTGAACATAATAATTGTATTTATTTACAGGATACAGTGCAGTGTGATATTTCAATACACGTATACAATGTGTAGTGGTCAATCAGGGTAAATAACATATCCATCACCTCAAACATGTATCATTTCTTTGCATTAGGAGCATTCTAAATCTGCTCTTCCAGGTATTTGAAAATATATAATACATTGTTGCATATAATAGTCACCCTCTACTACTATAGAACACTAGAACTTACTCTTCCTATCTAGCTGCACTTTTAATTTCCTTAACCAACCTCTGCTTATCTCCCCAATAACTACTATTTTCTTTTCTCTTCTTTACTTTTTTTTTTTTTTGCAGTTTTTGGCCGGGGCCAGGTTTGAACCTGCCACCTCCAGTATATGGGGCTGGCAGCCTACTCACTGAGCCACAGGCATCACCCTAACCACTATTTTCTACTTCTATGAGATCAACTTTTTGAAATTTCCCATATGAGTAAGAGCAGGTAGTATGTATCTTTCTGTGCCTGGCTTATTTCACTTCACATAATGTCCTCTAGGCTCATCTGCAGTGCCACAAATGACAGATTGCATTTTATTTTATGTTATTTTTGAGACAGAGCCTCAAGCTGTCACCCTGGATAGAGCGCTGTGGCATCACAGCTCACAGCAACCTCCAATTCCTGGGCTCAAGTGAGTCTCCTGCCTCCACCTCCCAAGTAGCTGGGACTACAGGCGCCCACCCCAATGCCTGGCCATTTTTTTTTGGTTGCAGCCGTCATTGTTGTTTGGCGGGCCCGGGCTGGATTCAAACCCGCCAGCTCAGGTGTACATGGCTGGTGCCTTAGCCCATTGAGCTACAGGCGCCGAGCCCAGATTTCATTTTATATGGCTAAATTACATTTCATGCTCTCTGTGTGTGTATCTGTTTCTCTCTTATAAGAACATTTATAATGACATTCATCCCCAAGCCAGACAATCCAGGGTAATTTCTTCATTTCAAAATCCTTAATTACATCTGCAAAGACCCTTGCTCCAAATAAGGTAAGATTTACATTTCCAGGAATGAGGACCTGGGTATCTTTGGGGGGTGGTACTCGTCTCAGTCCACCATAGTGGAGAGAGCGAGAAGGAAAAGGATCATCTTTCTATAGAACCATGCTGCGTCTGGCTCAGCACCTGTGGCTCAACGGGTTAAGGCGCCAGCTACGTACACCTGAGCTGGCGGGTTCGAATCCAGCCTGGGCCCGCCAAACAAAAACGATGGCTGCAACCAAAAAATGGCCGGGCTTTGTGGAGGGCACCTGTGGTCCCAGCTACTTGGGAGGTGGAGGCAAGAGACTCGTTTGAGCCCAGGAATTGGAGGTTGCTGTGAGCTGTGATGCCATTGCACTCTATCTAGGGTGACAGCTTGAGGCTCTGTCTCAAAAAAAAAAAAAGAAAAAAAAAAAAGAACCGTGCTGCCCCAAATCATTTTTCTGACACTACCTACAGGGTCTTAGCTCCATGGGTGTACCACCCATTTCCTCCTATGGTGGCCATGAGAATGTGCCACCCCTATCTCTGACTGCGGAGAAGGTGACAGACCTGAGGCCTCAGCCACTGCATTCTGAAGTCCATCGTCATGTTGGGGTGTGGCCAGGCTCCCCGTGGTTGGCTCCAGCCAGTGGCTGAGAAGAACAGGCTGCCCCAGTAGGCCTATCATGGGACTCCTCTGACAGACGACAGGCCTTGTTGAACCTGCCTTCCTGTCCTTTGCTGGACTGTGGTTCACCCTTCATCACAGTGTGACAACTCTGAAAACTTTACCCAGCTCCTTCTCCACTTCTCTCATGGACATTCCCCCCTAATATATTTCTTTTTTTCTTCCCCCTAATATATTTCTTACACATTTCATCCCTTCCTGCTTCTCCTTCTTAGACAACCTAATGCATATTACCTGCTTAATACTCATTTCAAACTCAACTCATCACTAAATAAATGTACTTAAGGAGGAAATTTTAGGCCAGACACAGTGGCTCATACTTGTAACCCTAGCACTTTGGGAGGCTGAAGCAGGAAGATTGCTTGAGTTTAGGAGTTTGAGACCAGCCTGACAAGATCGAGACCCTGTCTTTACTAAAAACAGAAAAATTAGCTGGGCCTTGTGTCAGGCACCTATACTCCCAGTTACTTGGGAGGCTGAGGCAGGAGGATTGCTTGAACCCAGGAGTTTGAGGTTGCTGTGAGCTAGGGTGATGCCATAGCACTCTAGACTGAGTGACAGAGGGAGACATTTTCAAACAAAAAAAAAAAAAAAGGAAGGAAAATTTCCATTGCTGCTAAAAACAAGAAGCCAAAATCACTTGCCATGAATAGCAAGAAAGATGAAAATACATAGGTGTATAACAACCAAATAATGATATTAAATGTTAGCCAAATGGCTCGGCGCCCATTGCACAGTGGTTACGGCACCAGTCACATACACCAAGGGTGGGGCCAGCTAAACAACAATGGCAATTGCAACAAAAAATAGCTGGATGTTGTGGCAGGCACCTGTAGTCCCAGCTACTTGGGAGGCTGAGGCAAGAGAATTGCTTAAGCCCAAGAGTTTGAGGTTGCTGTGAGCTGGGATGCCACAGCACGCTAACAAGGGTGACAGGGTGAGACTCTGTCTCAAAAAAATATTTAAATAGTGGCTCAGCGCCTGTGGCTCAACGGGCTAAGGCGCCACCCATGTACACCTGAGCTGGCGGGTTTGAATCCAGCCTGGGCCCCGCCAAACAACAATGAGGGCTGTAACCAAAAAATGGCTGGGCGTTGTAGCGGGCGCCTGTAGTCCCAGCTACTTGGGATGCAGAGGCAGGAGACTCGCTTGAGCCCAGGAGTTGGAGGTTGCTGTGAGCTGTGATGCTACAGCACTCTATCCAGGGTGACAGCTGGAGGCTCTGTCTTAAATAAATGATTTTTTAACCAAACACTCATTTCCCTTTAAAGGGAGGTTAACTGGTGTGGGGAAGGTGTTAAAGACCTATTAGCACCAAGCTAAGATCTTCTCCTTTTTTAATCAGAAGGATCAAAAGACTTACAGAGAGAACTACTTTCTCATTCTGGCTTCCATGTTAACACTCACCAAAGACCGTGAAATACCTTCAGACTGGCAGGCAGATAGCCATGCACAACTTAGGGGGCAGCAAGGATGTGTTAATTGTTAAGAAAAGCTTGTGGCAGAAAAATTATTGCAATATGAATTTATGTTTTGTTTTAGAAGTAATATTTCTTCCATCAGTACCAATCAGGTAGCTGGTCCTTTTTGCTTTCTTATCTTTAGGGGTCTATTTTGAGAGAGCAAGGTCTTTTGAAGGCAGTTCTCTTGCATTTTTAAAGAAAGCTAAATTCATGAGTGGAGAAGACAGCGTAGGAAATGAACACGGGATCATGGTGGGAGAGAAGGCAGATTGCTCCAGAGAGGACAGAGGCTCAGGATCTAGAAAGCAGTGAAGACACCCATGTCCTTCCCTGTGGAGGGTCTAAAGGGCAGGGGGCAGAAGGTGGCCAAGTCAGATTACAGAAAATACAATCTTGTGACATTATCCACACACGGGAGTTTGTGGATCTGGATTGTCACACACCTGTAAGCATCTTAGATAATTATTAAGATGATAATCAACTCACTCCCAAGCTGTATGTTCTCATCATATTCCAAATGGTGGAGATTCGTTGGTTCATATGCATATACTTAATTTACAGATCTGTATCTTCTGCCTCATGAAGTAAACTAAAAACAGTTATTGTAGCTTTGTGGCCTCCGGAGAACCAGTGTGTTCCAATGTGAACCGGATCATTGGAAAAGGTCACACTGTCTTTTCCATGAGTCACTGGGACAGCAGAGAAATGAGCAAGTATCACTTTAATAGGTAGTTAGTTTACTTACCTGGCAGTAAGTGATCACAAAGGTGGCTTTCCCAGGGCCAGGGTTATTCATTGCACTCCAGACATGCTGACCCCTGCAATTTCCCCAAATTTGGGAAACTCAATTACATAATTTGTGGTGGGGACTGTGTTCATGCTCTCCCCTTAGAAAATTTGAAAAAATAGGCTGGACGTGTGGCTCACACCTGTAATCCTAGCACTTGGGAGGCCAAGGTGGATGGATTGCCTGAGCTCACGGATTTAAGACCAGCCTGGGCCAGAGCAAGACCTTGCCTCTAAAAAATAGCCAGGCATTGTGAGGGCGCCTGTCGTCCCAGCTACTTGGGAGGCTGAGGCAAGAGAATTGCTTAAGCCCAAGGGTTTGAGGTTGCTGTGAGCTGTGATGCCAAGGCGCTGTGTAGAGGGCAACAAAGTGAGACTCTGTCTCAAAACAAGGAAGAAAGAAAGGAGGAAGGAAGGAAGGAAGGAAGGAAGGAAGGAAGGAAGGAAGGAAGGAAGGAAGGAAAGAAGGAAGGAAAGAGGAAATTAGAAAAAATTAAAAAATAATAATAGGTATTTGGTTCAGACCAAGTGAGAAAGCACAATTACAACTGGATAAAGAGAGAGAAACAGAGAGAGTGAAGAAGTTATTCAACCACTCCAGAGGTAAATTCTGCTTCAGGCGGAACTGGGTTCTGCGCTGTCTTGAGGACCTGGTCCGGCTTTCTCCATCTCTTGGCTTTGCTTTCATCTGTGGACGTCATCCCCAGGTAGCTGCCGGTGGCAAAGGTGGTGTCTCCCTGCCCCAGGCTTGAGGCAAAGGGAGTCTTCACAACAGCTAATCCATGGAGCTGGTCCTGCTTGGGTCTCACGTCTGCCCTCAAACAGTCAGCATGGCCCAGTTGGCAGAGGCTGTAATTAGCAGGGCTGAATGCCCACCTCCTGCAGGAGGGCGGGGTTGGTCTGTCTAGAACTGCATGGCTGAGTGGGGAAGGAGCGCTTCTGAGAAAATAAAAGTTCAGCTCCTGCAAGATGAGGAAAGGAATGCCCGAGGGCATGTGGAAACCCCAGGTGTCTGGTCAGGAAGACTCTTCCTTTCCCATCCTTCCCCAGACAGGGGGGTGGGGAGGGTAGGACGGTAGGGGTGGGGAGGAAGAAACAGAGCTTGTCAGCCTAGAGGAGACACTGAGCTCTTGTTCTTGGAAAATTCCAAGTGTGTTTACAGAATAGGTGACCTCAGGCGATGGGGTCCCCCACCTGGCACATCCCAGGCAGTTTGGGGGCCCTGATAGACACGCTGCCAGTTCTTAGCATGCTGGGGCAGCCTGAAGGAGGGGCTCAGAGCAGAGGCTCTAGACCTTTCTAAGCTTTGGTTTTCTCACTTGTCAGATGAGAATAAAAAGGTATTTCTCTCCCACAGAGGTTTGCTCAGTGAACAATGGGTCCAGAGCACATGACCTGTGGCTAGGTCACCGAAAGCCCTCAATTAATGTTGGACATTGTTACTTGAAAGGCAGGATAACGCTTCCTACAAGCACAGGTAGAATTATGATCCCTCCTCCATTCTCCTGGTAAGCCTGTGAGATAGGCAGAGGACACATCATTATTCCATTTGAGGGACGAAGACACTGCACCTCGGAGAGTTTAACGGTATTTCCATGTCCCCACGGCACAGCCAGGTTTCAAAGCTGAAGCACTGGCCTCTTAGTGCCACCTCCCTGCCCCCCATCACATGCTGATCAGGAATGGGGGTGCCCAAGGGTAGCCTTCTGGAACAGTACAGCTTTTTCAAGCCAATCAGCTCTAGTCTAGGCTACACTGTACAATAGAAAGAAACAGTGTGAACCATGGTTGTAATAGTAAATGTCCTAGTAGCCACACACTGACACAAAAATCCTGGTCCAGTGGTGCACATGGGTAGTCCCTGCTAGATACCCAGGAGGCTGAGGATTCCTTGAGCCTCGGAGATCCAGGCTACAGTGTGCCAAGAGCACACCTGCCACTAGCCATTGCACTCCAGCCAATGCAACATAAAGAGAGCCTATCTCCAAAAATTCTTTTTCTTAAGTAAAAAAGAAATCCATTTTAATATTAATAATATATTTTATTTAATCTGATATATTCAAGATAATATTACTTCAACATGTAAGTCAATATACAAAACTATTAAGATGTTTTAGATTCTTGTAAATATTAAGTCTGGTGCATACTATACATTTACAGCTCTTCTCTCTTTTTTTAACATTTCATTTAATTTTATTTTTTGCTGTTTTTGGCTGAGGCTGAGTTTGAACCCACCACCTCTGGCATATGGGGCAGGCGCCTTACTCCTTTGAGCCACAGGTGCCACTCTACAGCCTTTCATCAATTCAGACTGCCCACCTGTCAAGTGCTCGTAGCCCATAGCCACATGTAATCACCCAGGTCACCACCTGGGACAGTGCAGGACTTGAGGCAGATTATTTAAGGCACCAGAAAAGCAGGAGCACAAAAGAGAGGGGGAGGAAGAGAGAGAGAGAGAGATTCTGCCGCAGTGAGTTTCTCCAGAACCTTGCAAATTAGTACAGAAAAAAAGATTTAAGATGATCTTTTGTGGTTTAGCATTATTCTCTCTCTCTTTTTTTTTTTCTTTTGGCCAGGGCTGGGTTTGAACCTGCCACCTCCGGCATATGGGGCCAGCACCTTACTCCTTTGAGCCACAGGTGCCACCCTTTTGTAGTTTAGTATTATTTTTATTTTGAATTAGAGTGCGATAGGGATAATGAGAATTTGTCCTTGATCCAGAAACAACTGATGGTCTTAATGCTGTCCGGGGACAATGACAATTGCAGAATTGATGACCCGAGACGTGGCAGCAGAACCTAGCTGAATCAGAAAAGGAATTTATTAAAGGATGCTAGGTAGCACATGGAATCTCGGGAGACTAGCAACTTGGTCTTCAAAGGAAGCAGCCTGAATTGACACTTAAAGTGCAGGGCTGCTCTCGTGGGGGCTCTGTCACCGCTGTCTCTGGCCAGCGGGCCTCAGTAACTATCACCCTTGCTGAGCATAGAGCCACTCTGGGCATCTCTCCATCACCCTTGTCCCAGTGGATACTGAGGGCCCCTCCTGGTTCATATCATACATCTATATATGAAGTCTATGGGTATATCCCAGTCAGAAACCCGGGTTACATACCTGCCCCTTAAAGTAAGGAGGCTGGGAAAGCAATTTTCAGTTGCTTAAATGTAAAGGCGTGCAAAAGGTTTCTATAAGTATGACGCATGCTCATACAAGCCAGCTTGGTTTTCTCTTTTAAAAATGATTGTGACAATCAACAAAATGAGAAAGCAACATATGGAATGGGGGAAAATGTTTGCAAATGATATATCCAGTAAGGGTATGTTCAAAATATATTTAGAAGGAATTCATGTAACTCAATAGAAAAAAAAACCAAATAACCTGATTAGAAAATGGGCAAAGAACATGAATAGACACCTTTTCAAAGAAGATACACAAATTGACACAACTACAAGAGGGACTCTACCTAAAAAACTCAAATATTGTGACTTGGTTGTTTGCACCCTCACATTAACCTGAAATTAAAAAAAAAAAAGAAGATACACACATTGGCTGATAGGTGCATGAAAAGTGAAATGCAAAATTAAAATCATAATGAGATATCACCTCACAAATGTTAGGATGGCTATTATCAAAAATGCAAAAGATAACAAGTATTGGCAAGGATGTAGAGAAAAGTCAGCCCTTAGATATTGTTGGTGAGAATGTAAATTGCTACAGCCATTATGGAAAACAGTACAGAAATTTCTCAAAAAAGTAAAAAAAGAACTACCATATGATCCAGCAATCCTACTTCTGGGTGTAAATCCAAAGGAAATAAAATCACTATCTTGATGATGACACTCCATGTTCATTCCAGCATCATTCACAATAGCCAAGTATGGGAAACAACCTAAGTGTCCACCCATAGATGGATGGATAAAGAAAATGTAATACAGGTGTATCTATTATATATAATAAGATGTTATTCAGCCTTAAAAATGAAGAAATCCTTCCCTTTTGACAACAGGCATAAACCTTCAGGACATTATGGTAAGTGAAATAGGCCAGATGCAGAAAGACAGCTACCATGCAATCTTACTTATATGTAGAAATCTGAAATAGCCAAACCCATAGAAACAGAGAGTACAAAGGTAGTTACTAGGGGGCAGGGGATGGAGGAAGAGGGGAGATGTTGGTCAAAGGGTACAAACTTAGTTACAAGATGAATGCGTTCTGGAACCCTAAAGTGCATCATGACTGTAGTTGTAATAATGTATCACATACTTGTTTGCTAAGAGAAGAATAAATATTCTCACTGTGCACATTCACAGGAATAACTGTGTGTGGTGAAGGGTATGTTAATTACCTTGATCATGGTAACCACTTCACAATGTATGTGTATATCAAAGCATCGCTTGTATACCTTGAATATATATAATTTTTGTCAATTATACCTAACAATTTATTGTGAAAGATGAGTATATTATATAGATAAGAATGTATGTAACAGGTGTACACCATGAAATAAGAAAAATTGCTCCAGTATTACCAGTACTTCAGAACTCCTGCCCCTGTTTGTCCCTTTCAATTTTTTTCAAAACATTTTCAATGAAATATAATAGTTGAACGTATTTGGGGGGTTCCTGTGATATTTTGATGCATGTATACAACGTGTACTGATCAAATCAAGGTAATTGGGATATCCATCATCTCAAACATTTGCCTTTTTTGTGTGTGGGAAACCCCCTTGTTTCATGCCCATTTCTTTCCTCCAGTGGACACTGCTATCCTAATTTTTGTATTAATCATTTTCTTTCTGTGCCTAATAATTTTTTAAAATTATTACTTTTTTTTTTTTTTTGAGATAGAGTCTCGCTACCTCGCCCTCGGAAGAACGCCTGCCACAACATCTGGCTATTTTTTGTTGCAGTTGTCAATGTTGTTCTAGCAGGCCTGGGCCCAGTTTGAACCCGCCAGCCTCAGTGCATGTGGCCGGCACTGTAACCACTACGCCACCGGCGCCGAGCCTAAAAATTATTACTTTTTAGATAATATAAATTTGCATGCAGTTTTGTGTCTTTCTTCAGTTTCCTTCAATGATAAATATTACAGAAACTTAACTCTTAGAAATCACTAATCTTTTCTCCATTTTTATAATTTTATAATTTCAAGAATGTTACAAAAATGGAATCATAAATATGTAAACTTCGGGATTTATATTTTTTGCTTCACATAATTCTCTTGAAATTCTTCCAAACTGTTACTTGTTACTTAAATAATTTTGTATTCCTAAATAAAATATTGTATTATCTGCTTTAAACAATAATTTGAATTTTATACAATCTTTCTGTAATTTGCTTTTTAATTCAACTATGTGATTGTGTAGTTTTGTTGATGAGTGTGGCTAAGGGCCCATTTAATTTCTTTGTATGAATTTATCACAATTTATTCACCCAATTAGTTATTGACAGTATTTGAGTTGTGCCTTTTATTTTTAGGTTAAATTTTTAATTTTTGGAGTATAATGAATGGTACTTCAATGAGTATTCCTTTTTTTTTTTTTTTTTTTTTGTAGACACAGAGTCTCACTCTATTGCTCTCAGTAGAGTGCCATGGCGTCACACAGCTCACAGCAACCTCCAACTCCTGGGCGTAGGCGATTCTCTTGTCTCAGCCTCTCCAGTAGCTGGGACTATAGGCGCCTGCCACAACGCCCGGCTATTTTTCTAATTTTTGCAGTTCAGCTGAGGCTGGGTTTGAACCCACCACCTTTGGTATATGGGGCCGGCGCCCTACTCAATGAGCCACAGGCGCTGCCCCAGTGAGTATTCTTGTCTGTGACTTGTGGTGCCTAAGTGTAATACTTTTTCTAGATTAGCACTATCAAATGGAATTTCTGTCTCATTTAATATGTGTATGCTCAGTCTTACTAGATAAAGTGAAACTCTTTCCAAAATGTTTGAATTAATACACGTGCCCATTAGCAATGTGTGAATGGTCACATGGATTGATAGCCTCACCAACACATTTTTTCCAGACTTTTAAATTTTGGCAGTCTAATAGAAAACAGTATTTCACCCTCATTTTAATTTGTATTCTCCTGTTTATGAATGAAATTGAGCAACTTTTTTTTTTGAGGCGCCCACCACAATGCCCGGCTATTAGTATTATAATTTTTTTTTTTTTTGAGACAGAGCCACAAGCTGTCACCCTGGATAGAGTGCTGTGGCCTCACAGCTCACAGCAACCTCCAATTCCTGGGCTAAAGCGAGTCTCCTGCCTCCCAAGTAGCTGGGACCACAGGCTCCCACCACAACCCCAGCCATTTTTTGGTTGCAGCCGTCATTGTTGTTTGGTGGGCTCGGGCTGGATTCGAACCCACCAACTCAGATGTACGTGGCTGGCGCCTTAGCCCATTGAGCCACAGGTGCTGAGCCAACGCCCGGCTATTTTTATTGTTGTTGTTGTTGTTGCAGTTTGGACAGGGCAGGTTCGAACCCGCCACTCTCAGTATATGGGGCCGGTGTCCTTCCTACTGAGCCACAGGCACTGCCCCAGAGATTGAGCAACTTTTTAAATGTTTTGTTTTGTTTTTTTTTTTTTTTGAGACAGAGCCTCAAGCTATCACCCTGGGTAGAGCACTATGGTATCACAGCTCACAGCAATCTCCAATTCCTGGGCTCAAGGGAGTCTCTCACCTCCGCCTCCCAAGCAGCTGGGACTACAGGCGCCCACCACAACGCCCGGCCATTTTTTGGTTGCAGCCATCATTTTTGTTTGGCAGGCCCAGGCTGGATTTGAACCTGCCAGCTCAGGTATACATGTCTGGTGCCTTAGCCAGACAGGTGCTGAACCAGAGCAACTTTTTATATATTGATTGACATTCACAGTCTGTCTTTCTGGAAAGAAATGTCTTGTCACACCTTTTGCCACTTTTCTTTTTCTTTCTTTCTTTTTTTTTTTTTTTTGTTGCAGGTTTTGGCCAGGGCTGGCTTTGAACCCACCACCTTCAGCATATGGGGCCAGCGCCCTATTCCTTTGAGGCACAGGCGCTGCCCCCTTTTGCCATTTTTCTATCCTGTTTTTCTTTTTCCTTTTTTTCTTTCTTTTTCTTTTTTAAGACAGAGTCTCAAAAGGTAGAGTGCAGTGGCATCAGACAACTAACAGTATCCTCAAACTCCTGGACTCAAGTGATCCTCTTGCCTCAGCCTCCTGAGTAACTGGGACTACAGACCTCTAATGTTTCTATTTTCAGAAGAGACAGGGTTTCACTCTTGCTCAGGCTGGTCTCAAACTCCTGAGCGCAAGCAATCTACCTGCCTTGGCCTCCCAGAGTGCTAGGCTGACAGGTGTGAGTTTGTCTTTTCCTTACCAATTCACACAGTTCTTCATATATTCTGCACACTAATCATTTGTAGCTTAAATGTGTTAACAAAAAGTGTTCTCAGTTTGTTGTTTAGCCTACTCTTCACACTGTGCATTTTGATAAACATTCTTAATTTTTTTGCAGTCACATTTACCAGATCGTTCCTTTAATTTTTTTTTTAATTCTTATTTTTCGTCTTTGGGTTCATTTTTTATACAATTTTCAGGGATGCTCTATCAACTCCTTTCATAATACTTAGGAAACCAACCTTACAATAGATAAAAGTCAACAAAGAGGAAAGCTTGTTATTTGTATTTGTCAACAGTATTGATAAACCTCTATCAATTCTGATCAAGGAAAAAAAAAAAGAGAGAGAAAGACAATACCTAAAAATTCCTTTCTCCCAAAGAAAAGCTCAGGAAGTACAGCAGACGCGCATCCAACTACGTGGAACCGGGGTGTAGTTTTCGTGTTAGTTTCGATTCCTCAACCCTTAAACACGGTGTTGCTATTGAAGTTTCTAGCCTTCTGTGCCAACATTCTACAAGCCTTTCAAATAACGGAAATAGACAAAGTTGTCCAGGCGTTCATTGATTTGAAATCGGATACAAAAGAAGAAAAAAAAACCACCTTTATTAGTGGGGTTCACTGCCTTTTTTTATAAAATAAAGAATCTTGGATGAAGTTTTGAAGATGTTTAGAGACGGGGGAATAATCCTTGTTATTTTATAGGTTTACTTTATTTTTACTCTTCCATTCAACCCAAGTTCCTTCTTTCTAGCAAATCTCGTTTGTTGGCAGATAAAAATAACATGTGCAGAGCCTCCCAGCCATCAGCCTCACAGTCAGGAAGTCACCTCGTTTTCTTGCGGTGCTACAGAAATGCCTTCCTCCCCCCTCTCAGTCTCCCCGGGATCAAAGTCTTTCTCATTCTTAGTCGGTTTTCCTCAGAGAAAATCTGGAGGTCAGCGTTCACCCCAGACAGAGTAGCGACTCCTCCAAAGCTAAGCCGGAGGCCGGGCGCTCCTGGAGGGCTGCGCCCCCTCCCCGTGCGCCCAGAGAGTTCGCCAGCCAAGGCGAGAAGTCCGTTACCAAGGGCCATTCCAGGGCGGAAGAGGACAGGGAAACCGCCGCGTCGGTTCCCGGGTCCTGTGGGCCGGGCGCGCAGCGGCTCGGGTTACAGACAGGTGAGGCTGGCTGCGCCGCCAGCTGCGGGCGCCCGGGCAGGTCACGCCCCCGCAGCCCGCCGGCTGCTGGCACTGGCCGGACAGCGTCCTGGAGGAGGGCGACCGCGGCGACCCGGAGGCTGTGCCGGTTGTCTTGGGGCTATCAGAACAGTGCCTTGAAAAGGGCAGCGCGATCCTCAACGCGGGCACAGCTGCTTTAGAAACTTGGCATCTTTCTTTTACCAACTCGCCTTACTTCTCTCCCTCTCCCCTCCGGGCATAAAGGTAGATAGAAAAAGACAAAAATAAAAATAAATACAAAGCCTTCCGGCCACTTCCCCAGTATCTGCAGGGAGGTGTAGCCCATCTTCACTTTACTGCCTTCCTGGAAAGGTATTTCCGAGACTCAGAATTAGGGGATTGGGTGGTTAGGGGAGGCGACAGTGAGAGGGGCGAGGAATGGGGCCGAATTTCAAAGCTGCGTGTGTGCAGCCTACACTTGGCGTCGGTTTTTATTGCATGTTTATTTGGGGTGATGGGGCTTTGAGGTGCAGCGTCGTGGGGTGGACGCTGCTTTGGCGGAGCAAGCCCTTTTTTTTTTTTTTTAGATTGTATGACGCAAATCTGTAAAATAACATGTTGTAAAAATCCTGAATTTTAAAATTTATTTTTATGCTTATTTGGATGGCTGTTGGAGTTGATGGGGAGCTCAAGCCCCAATCCCCCCTTACCAGATCTCCCCGCCGCCTCCCCTGTCCGACTGCAGAGATTTCAGCAAGCCCGGGAACGATCCACAAGAGGAACTGAGCCATTTTCTGGCTTGCTGGTCGGAGACAAATCCACGGGGTGGGGGTGTGCGGATGGAGGAGGTAGTGGGAGGCCCGACTCGCGGGGGAGGGGTGCCCTGGGAGGGCGAGCTAGGGCATACCTCCAAGAGTTCTCCCCGAGGTGCATGTGATGGGGGAACGGGGCAGGGGCTTGAGTAAAAAATGTTGTACCTCCTTTTAAAAAGAGGAGGGGGAAGAACAGTCTAAATTCTTTTGCAAACATTCATGCCTAAGGAAGGGCTGGAACAGGCAGCCCCGGCCGCCGGAACCGGTCGGACAGGTAGCGAGCTTGTTGACACCGTTATGTTGCAGGGCGCATGCTCACTCCCAAGTTTCCTGGTGCCTTTTCTATTCCACCTTATGAAACTTTTTCCCCGGCGTGGTCTCACCCGCGATTTAAGGCATAGGTGTCGCCGAGCTGGGAGGCTGGGAGTCGCCAGGCGAGCGGGGGAGAGGCCTGGCCGCACAGCGGCTGGGGGTGGAGGGAGGGCAGGCGAGGCGGGAAGGTGGGCTCCGGCCGCGGGGAGCCGGGGACCGAGCCGCCGCCGCCGCCTCTAGCGGGAGCAGCTGGGAGGAGGGGGCCGCAGTCGGAGAGGGGACCCCGCCATGCCCAAAGTCTTCCTGGTGAAGAGGAGGAGCCTGGGGGTCTCGGTGCGCAGCTGGGATGAGCTCCCGGACGAGAAAAGAGCAGACACCTACATCCCAGGTGAGCGCCGCGCGGGGGCCGGGCCTGGGCGCGGGGCGCCCGGGGTGGGGGAAGGGGTGGCGGGTCTTCTCGGCTGTGCCGCGGGGGCTGGACTCCCCACCTTCTCTCTTTCTTCCGGGGGACACTCAGACGTCTTTTGGGCGGGGAAGGGCGGGGAGTGAGAGGCTGGGAACCCCGGGACACCCAGCGCCCCCTTCCTCTTCGTGAGAGCCTCTAATTGCCCGGCGGCGGGACCGTTGGCTGCTGCGCGGGCTGAGGTGGTGGCCCGGGAAAGGGGAGGAAAGCCAGCTGGGCCTGCCCCCGCTCCCGCGCCCTCACGAGGGTGCGCAGAGGTTCCCCGGCCCCTCCGGGGCTAGCTGGGGAGAGGTCAGACTCGCCTCCCCCGCCCGGGGAGGAAACTTGGCGCGCGGGGTCCCCCGCCGCGCGTGGCCGTCCGTGCCTCGTGGGCGCGGGGGCTGGCGCTAAAAAACGCCCCCCCAAACCAGCTCGAGTGGCTACGCAGGGGTCTGCCTGTCCACCTTCGCGACGTTGCCCACTTGGCGAGGTGCCCAGGTCCGGGGCGGGGCGGCGGCGGCACAGCCCGCAGGTCAAACTGCCGGGCGGTCCCCGCCTGACGCCGCGTGTGTGTGCCGGGGCGGCCCCTCTCTCCGCAGTGGACCTGGGCCGCCTGCACCACGACCCCCACGAGGACTGCCGCAGCGACGGCGGCAGCAGCAGCGCGGGGGAGCCTGGAGGCGCCGAGAGCAGCTCGTCCCCGCACGCCCCCGAGCGCGAAATTCCGGATCCCGGCGACGCTGAGGGCCCCACTGGACACCTGGCGGCGACGCAGCGCCCGGTTGCCAGGTCTAAAATCAAGGTACGGTGTCGACTCTGCCCCTACCGCCACCTGCACCACGCCCTGGCGTCAGGCTCCCGGGGCCCGCGGCCCTCCCTGCCGCGCCCGTCCGCCCGCCCGCGCACCCGGCACTCGCCGCGCGACTCCTGCACCTGCCCCTGGGCCGCGGCCAGGGCGCCTCGGCGCGTCCTCCCTCCGGCTGGGTTGTCGCCCGCGCCCCTGCGCCGGCCCCTGGGTGGGTTCAGACCGCCTGGTGCCTGGAGCCTCGTGTGGCCGCGGCCTCGGGGAGCCGGGACCAGCGGGCAAGGCTCGGACACCGCCCCCTTCCTTCAGCCACCCATTCTGCACACAAGGCGTGAAGGATAACCAGCCTACCGGTGTTCTTGGGATCCTACAGGAGAGAAATTCCACCCTCTGGGATGCGGTTCCTTGCGCCTTGTGGTTCTGAGAGTTTCACGCTCTTCATTGTGTTCAGGGCCTTGGCAGCAACTTGACACACAACAGGGCTCTCACGACAGCCATTCCCAATGCCTGTTAGCCTGTGCTTGGCGGTACATTCGGTTTGTCATTTCTCTCAGATCTTCTTGAATTGATGGATAAAAGGGTTCAGCTGCAGTTTTTCTTTTCCTTTCTTTCTTTCTTTCTTTTTTTTTTTTTTTTTGTTGAGACAGAGCCTCACTCTGCTGCCCGGGCTAGAGTGCCATGGCATAAACCTAGCTCACAGCAATCTCGAACTCCTGCCTCAGCCTACCGAGTCGAAGTGCACATTTCTTTAGCGTCCCTACTGCAGTGGATTGGAGTCTGTTTACCATTAATGGTTGCATTTCTGGGCTCCTCTGAGTATTATGAAATTGTAGACAGCCTTGTGTCCTGACGCCCACCTGCGTTTTCCTGAGCTGAACTTCATGATGGCTTTTCTCAAGGTATCCGCTATCCTCCAAGATTAAAGGATTCCTATTCCACTGAATGGGGTGGAGCTGGGGTGGAGGCTGGGCGTGTGAATCTCATGACCCAGTTCCTGGCCGGTGGGCCATAGTGCGACCCTGTGCTGTGAGCCCTCAAGGCCCTTGATATGGGTGCTCCATGGGTAGGTAGAGTGGAGTGGGGAGGGAGTGGAGTGCCAGAGCCCTGGCATTTGCAGTGGATTGAGAAAGCAGCTGATACTTCCCAGGGAGAGGCCATCCCTCCCCTCCGCCTATTCCTGGTTCTCAGGGCTTGGCTCTGGGATGGGCCCCGGGCACATTTGGTTATGAATTGAAGTTTGGGGCTTTAGCTAGAATTCGAAGGAAAAGATCTCTTTGTACCATTGCAAAGACACGTCTGTTTGCTATTTAGGGTGAAGTGTGAGGCTGAGGTTCAAAGTCAGCTGGCCTGAGGCTCTTCTGGGCCTGGTGGGGTTAAGTGGGAGGGAACTGTTTGCCTGAGGCTGGTAGCTCTTCCCTTTGGGAAATTCTGTGTCCCACTTGCATATTTATCACCAGGCTAAAAGGACAATTGCAACGTTGTTTTGGGAGGCTCTGTAGCCAATTTGCCCTTGTGTCCCCCAGTTGCCTGGATTCCCCTGGAGAGAAAGTAGCAGAGGAAGATCCAGTCTCTTACCCGGTATTTTAGGTGATGTCTCTTTTCTGCCTCAAGCACACAAGGCAGTTGGAACTCTGGATCAAAGGAATAAGTAGAGCAATTTTATTTCTAAGATCAGTTGTCCAAGTACTGGGGGGAGGGGAGTAGCACAGTTTGTCCCTGGGCTATTAATGAGGAGCCTTCTTTCCATAGTTTGCAGGATGCTGAAGCTCCTTCTCTCCCCCTCTACCCAAAGAAGACAACTTGGTGTTGGTATGCTTCAAGCCTCCAGAATTATCGGCCTCGGTACTGGCAGTTTTCAAATGACTGACCAAATTGCCCGTGACCTAACACGTTGTGTAATTCGAAACAAGGCGTGTTGAACCCACAGAGTTTCTCAGAGAATTAGTTTTTTAATGGGAGAGGAGGAAAGCAACTTAAGAGTGAGGCCCATACATAAGGCATTGTTTTTTTTCCTTTGGAGACAGAATCGCATTTTGTTGCCCTTGGTAGAGTGCTGTGGCGTCACAGCTCACAGCAACCTCCAGCTCTTAGGCTTAGGTGATTCTCTTGCCTCAGCCTCCCAGGTAGCTGGGACTGCAGGAGCCCGCCACAACACCTGACTATTTTTTTTTGTTGTTGCAGTTTGGCCTGGTCGGGTTCGAACCCGCCCCCCTCGGTATATGGGGCTGGCGCCCTACTCACTGAGCCACAGGTGCCACCCATAATGCATTGTTTTAATCACTTAGTTCTAACAACTTGAAGACACTGGCAATGGCCTCCCAGGAAAGAGAGGTTGGAAGCAACTCTCATCCCATCTAATGGTAGTAAGTGCCTGCTCCCCCCCTGGTGTAACTTCCAGAATTATCTGGCAGTGGCAGTTAAGTATCTAAGCTCTCTCTGGCTTTGTCCCTTCTTAGTTGTGTGGCTGTGAGGAAGTTGTTCATCCCTCTGGGCCTCAGTTTCCTTCTTTGTAAAATGGGGGCAATAATGGCGCCTCCCTCCTAGAGCTGCGAGGATGAAAGGATTAAGGGTAGACTGTGGCACTAACTGTAGATACTCTTTGGGTTGGTGGGGAGATACAATATGGTGAACTCTGTAGCAGCTCAGCCAGAAGCACAAGCAAAAGTCTGATCAGTTCTGAACGGGAAAGGTTTCTTGATGTGGATTTGAAGGCTGTGGAGAAGGGAGGTGTGGGCTGAGCCCCACAGCTGAAGCATGTAAAAGGCTCAGGTCTGGGGACTGAAGGGCAGGAAATAGGGCCTTCTGGGGCCAAGGAGAGTTAGCACAGAGGAGAAACTCTGGAAGGTTTGTGAGAAAAAGTCTCTTCAGTGAGTCCCTCTTACCTGCTTTGGTCATAGCTATGCCATCTCCTCTGAGCCTCAGTTCCCTGAGCTGGAAAATGGGGGACTCACAGAATCAGCCTCTCAGAAGCGTTTATGCATAGATTAAGTGAGATCGGGGTGCAAGTTGTTCAGCACTTCTGTGTCTATAATTTTTTTATTATTTTTAAATTTTTTCTTTTTTATTTTTTGAGACAGTCTATGTTGCCCTTGGTAGAGTGCCATGGTGTCACAGCTCACAGTAACCTCAAACTCTTGGGGTTAAGAGATTCTCTTGCCTCCGCCTCCCAAGTAGCTGGGACCACAGGCGCCCACTACAATGCCCAGCTATTTTTGTTGTTGTTGTTAAAGTTGTCATTGTTGATTTTAGCTGGCCCAGGCCGGGTTTGAAACTGCCAGCCTCAGTATATGTGGCCAGCACCCTACCGACTGCTACAGTCGCCACCCACAGCACTTCTGTGCCTTTAAAAATGCCTCATGAGAAGTTAGTTGACAGTGACAGGCAAAAAGTTTTAATGTCTTTTTTTTTTTGCCTGCAGCAGAAATATGATACTCCACTGTATACATGAGCGGATCTGGAAAGAAATCCCAGGTACCGGCTCGGCGCCTGTGGCTCAACAGGCTAAGGCACCAGTCATGTACACCTGAGCAGGCTGGTTCAAATCCAGCCCGGGCCTGCCAAACAGCAATGACGGCTGCAGCCAAAAAAACGGCCAGGCGTTGTGGCAGGCGCCTGTGATCCCAGCTACTTGGGAGGCGGAGACAGGAGACTCTCTTAAGCCCAGGAATTGGAGGTTGCTGTGAGCTGTAATGTCACAGCACTCTATCCAGGGTGACAGCTTGAGGCTCTGTCTCAAAAAAAAAAAAAGAAATCCCAGGGAGAGGAAGCCAGCCTTTCCCAGCTTAGCTGCCTTTGACCGGGTGCCTGGGGGCAGATTGTGAAAGTGTTTCTTTAGTGGTAGGGATTCTGTAATTTTCCAAAGAGACTGGGGTGGGGAGATGACATATGTTTGGGAAGGGTGCTTGTCAGGTCCCTTTGCTTTCATCCTGCACCTGTTTGTAGGTCTCCAGCTGTGAGGTTGCTACTGTCCCTCAGAGGTTTATCAGGAACAAACAGTAACTCTGTAGTCAACTCAGTTGACTGATACTACTCACTCCTGACTCTGTGGCTGGTAGGACCCAGGCGTCAGTATAGACACAGCAGGTGAACTTATCCTCTCACCCTATCCTTTCTCTCCTATGCTTCCTCAAAAGAAACTAAATTTAGATTCCTTCAAAAGTATTCTTCACTTTTTATGAGGCTTTCCAGTTCTTGGTACTAAATGATATGTGAACACAAAGTGGTCCTCCCCCATCCATTTTATTTTGGAGGGTTTCAAAGGTAGAGTCCTGTATATCTGGGGAATTTGTTGTATAGAATTCCCAACAGTGGATTTTGCTGATGCATCACTGGGGTGTCTGGCATTCCTCAGCCCGCTAGGTTCCTCTCACTGGATAGGTGGATCTCCAGCTAAACTGCTTGCAAATTAAGTAAGATTAAAGAGGCGCAAGTTCCTCAGTTGCCCTACCATGTTTCAAATGCCCAGCAGCCATGCGTGACTAGTGGCTACTGTGTTACTCAGTACAGAAAAGAATTTTTCTGTCACCCCAGGAAGTTCTGTTGGACAACAACAGGTCTACATGCTCCATCAGATCCATTTTCCTTAGAATAAAAATATGTCACAATGGAGTTTTCAAGAGATCAAGAGGCATTTGACATTTGTTATCTCTCCCCTCACCCACATCCCAGGCAGAGTCTCACTCACTCTGGGGCTAGGGATAGAGTGCTATGGCATCTTTATAGCTCACAGCAACCCCAAACTCCTGGGCTCAAGTGTTCCTCCTGCCTCAGCCTCCCAAGTAGCTGGAACAACAGATGCCTGTCACCATGCCCAACAATTTCTCTGTTTTTTTTTTGTTTGTTTGTTGAGACAGAGCCTCAAGCTGTCACCCTGGGTAGAGTACTGTGGCATCACAGCTCACAGCAACCTCCAATTCCTGGGCTCAAGCGAGTCTCTTGCCTCCGCCTCCCAAGTAGCTGGGACAACAGGCGCCCGCCACAACGCCCGGCCAATTTTTTGGTTGCAGCCGTCATTGTTGTTTGGCGGGCCTGGGCTGGATTCGTACCTGCCAGATCAGGTGTACACGGCTGGCGCCTTAGCCCATTGAGCCACAGGCGTGGAGCCAATTTCTCTATTTTTTGTCCTGGGTTGGGGTAGGAGGTAGTCTTTCCCTTGCTTAGGGCTCAAACTCCTGACCTCAAGTGATCCTCAGGTTCCCAGAGTTCTAGGATTACAGGTGTGAGCCACCTAGCTCTCATTGTGGGATGTTACAGCTATTGATGATCAGGGCCTAAATATTTTGGGTTATTGGTGTTCTAAAACAATGATAAGCCAGGCTGGAGGCTCCTGCCTGTAATCCCTACACTTTGGGAGGTGGAGGTGAGAGGATCACTTGAGGGCAGGAATTTGAGACCAGCCTGGGCAATGTAGCAAGTCCTTGTTTTTTTGTTGTTTTTGGAGGTAGAGTGTCACTATGTCGTCCTCCGTAGAGTGCAGTGGTGTCACAGCTCACAGCAACCTCAAACTCCTGGGCTTAAGGGATTATCTTCCCTCAGCTTCCCAAGTAGCTGGGACCACAGGTGCCCACCACGACGCCAGGCTATTTTTTGTTGCAGTTGTTGTTTAGCAGGCCAGGGCCAGGTTTGAACCTGCCTGCCTCGGTGTATGTGGCTGACACCCTAACCACTGCATTACAGGTGCCAAGCCAAAAGAAAAATTTTTTTAAACAGCAATATTGTCTGGCACAGTGGCTGATGCCTGTAATCTTAGCACTTTGGGGGCCAAGGCGGGTGGATTGCTTGAGCACAGGAGTTGGAGACCAGGTTAAGCAAGAGTGAGAACCCGTCTCTGCTAAAAATAGAAGAAGTAGCTGGGCATTGTGGCAGGCGCCTATAGTCCCAGTTACTCAGGAGACTGAGGCAGGAGAATAGCTTGAGCCCAAGAGTTTGAGGTTGCTGTGACCTGTGACACCATGGCACTCCAATCTGGGAGTGAGACTCTGTCTCAAAAAAACTAAAAAAATAAAAATAGCAATATTCCATATTAGCGGATGCATTTTCTTTTCTTTTTTTTTTTTTCTTTTCTTTTCTTTTTGAGACAGAGTCTCACTATGTCACCCTTGGTAGAGTGCTGTGCAACCTCAAACTCTTAGGCTTAAGTGCTTCTTGAACTTGCCTCAGCCTTCCAAGTAGCTGCGACTACAGGTGCCTGCCACAATGTCCGGCTATTTTTTTGTTGCTGTTGTCATTGTTATTTAGCTGGCCTGAGCTGGGTTTGAACCCACCAGCCTCAGTGCATGTGACTGGTACCATAACCACTGTGCTACGGGTGCTGAGCTTAGCTAATGTATTTTCATAGAGAAATATTTCTCATCTACTGTTTGGTTTTCCAATGGGACAGTTCATTTTGGAAAGGCAGAATAATATTTGATTAATTTTATTTTCTTATATTTATAAATGAAGACGGTTGGCCAGAAAGAATTCTTTTTTTTTTTTTTTTTTGAGACAGAGCCTCAAGCTGTCACTCTTCTTAGAGTTCTATGGCATCACAGCTCACAGCAACCTCCAACTCCTGTGCTCATGTGAGTCTCCTGCCTCCGCCTCCCAAGTAGCTGGGACTACAGACGCCCGCCACAATGCCCGGCCATTTTTTTTTTTTTTTTATTTGATTGCAGCCATCATTGTTGTTTGGTGGGACCAGGCTGGATTTGAACCTGTCAACTCAGGTGTATGTGGCTGGCGTCTTAGCCCGTTGAGCCACATGCGCCAAGCCCAGAAAGAATTCTTTGATGATAGCCAATTAGTTCTATCTAAGTACTGCCAGGAATCATGGATTTAAGTAGTTTTTAAACCATCCATTTCATACTTATAAGGGAAACATAAACTTTGTGCCCCTCTTCCCCCCCTCCCTTATAACTTGCCCACCACTTTCCTGCCTGTATATTTGGCTAACCAAATCTCTCTTTTCAACTCTAGATCCATCAGAGCCAGGGAATGCTTCCTCCTGGGCCCCGCACCCAGGCAGTAATGTGACCCGTAAGGAATAAGTCAACAGAACAGAATACAGGCAGGGGAGGAAGTCAACAGGAACACGATTTGGAGGAAAATGCAGGAAACAAGAAGAAAAGAGAGATCTGGGAAAATGCTTAGAATGGATACTTGATAAAGACTAAACTGTTTAAAAGGGAGAAAAAGAAATAGAGCAATGTGAGTTAACTGCAACAAGTTCAAACTTGAATATAGGCAAAGTGAATTTTTTTTTTTTGGAGACAGTCTCACTATGTTACCCTCAGTAGAGTGCTGTGGCATCATAGTTCACAGCAACTGTCAACTCTTGGGCTCAAGTGATCCTCATGCCTCAGCCTCCCAAGTAGCTGGGACTACAGGTGCCTGCCACAATGCCTGGCTAGTTTTTTGGGGTTTTTTTGAGACAGAGCCTTAAGCTGTCACCCTGGGTAGAGTGCTATGGCATCACAGCTCACAGCAACCTCCAATTTCTGGGCTCAAGCAAGTCTCTTGCCTCTGCCTCCCAAGTAGCCGGGACTACAGGCGCCACCACAACGCCTGGCCATTTTTTTCCATTGCAGCCGTCGTTGTTTGGCGGGCACGGGCTGGATTCGAACCCGCCAGCTCAGGTGTACATGGCTGGCACCTTAGCCTGTTGAGCCACAGGTGCCAAGCCGCCTGGCTAGTTTTTAAGAGACGGGATCTCACTCTTGCTAGGTCTTGAACTCCTGACCTCCAACAGTCCACTTGTCTCGGCCTCCCCAGAGTGTTAGGATTACAGGTGTGAGCCACTATGCCCAGTCCTCAAAGTGAATTTTTATTGTTGGAAAGGACTCTGGGTTTAGCTGCAGACAGCAGAATCCACTGTAGCTACTTTAAGCAGAGAAAGGTACTAAATGGACTAAAGAAAGGCCAAGTTGAGCTCCCAGGCATAACTCTCAGAGCCACATAGCAGAATAAGTGGGGCCCTGCATTATGATGCTTCTGCTAATGCAGAGTGTAAAACAATTGCCTCCTGCCTACCTCGGTGCAAGCAGTTAACTCGGGGTGTGGGGGGGATTTAGACCTTCTGATAGTGCTCACTCCTTAGCTACAGGGCTCCTGGGAGATGCACTTTCTAGCTCTCTGGCTTCTGCAGGACAGGAAGGCCCACCCCAGAAGGCAGGACAGATACTGAGTCTTCATCCCATCCATAGGATCCACTACAGGATCTCCTTACTTTCAGGGTGAGAAGGGTAAATCCCAGGGAATTTTTGTTGAGTTCCTCATGGTTGTTTGTGGCTCAGCTCAACCCAAGGATCCTTAATCTTTCAGCATTGTTGTATTGCATTGTGGAACAACAGTACCCTCCAAGATGGCTGGACAACATGTGGTTTTGACACCTTAGCCATTAGTGTTGACAGTCTGACCTTATGGAATCTGAAACTACTCCTCAGTAGATGTGAGGAGTAGTGGGGTGAGACGTGAGATGAACAGTGGGGTTCATACCCCCGCCACTTCATGTCTAGACCTGTGGACGTATCCTTAGGGAATTGTAGACACAAGTTTTGCAGACGGTAGACTGAGACATTAAAAGCCTTAGTGTGGGGCCAGCTCCGAGGTTCACACCTGTAATCCTAGCATTCTGGGAGGCCAAGGTGGGAGGATCCCTTGAGCTCAGTAGTTAGAGACCAACCTGGGAAAGAGCAAGACCCCGTCTCTATTAAAAATAGAAAAATTAGGCTCGGCGCCTGTGGCTCAACGTACCACGTACACCTGAGCTGGCAGGTTCAAATCCAGCCTGGGCCCACCAAGCAACAATGACAGCTGCAACCAAAAAATGGCCGGGCGTTGTGGAGGGCGCCTGTAGTCCCAGCTACTTGGGAGGCGGAGGCAGGAGACTCGCTTGAGCCCAGAAATCGGAGATTGCTGTGAGCTGTGATGCCACAGCACTCTACCAAGGGTGACAACTTGAGGCTCTGTCTCAAAAAAAAAAAAAAAAAGAAAGAAAGAAAGAATAATTAGCCAGCTGTCATGACAAGTGCCTATAGCTCCAGCTACTGGGAAGGCTGAGGCAGGAGGATCACTTAGGCTCAGGAGTTTGAGGTTACTGTGAGCTAGGCTGATGCCACGGAACTCTAGCCTGAGCAGCAGAGTGAGACTCTGTCTCCAAAAAAAAAAATCTTAGGCTTGGCGCCTGTGGCTCAACTGGCTAAGGCACCAGCCTTGTATACCTGAGCTGGCGGCTTCAAATCCAGCCCAGGGCCCGCCAAACAACAATGACAGCTGCAAACAAAAGATGGCCGGGCGGTATGGCGAGTGCCTGTGGTCCCAGCTACATGGGAGCCGGAGGCAGGAGACTCGCTTGAGCCCAGGAATTGGAGGTTGCTGTGAGCTGTGATGCCACGGCACTCTATCCAGGGTGATAGCTTGAGGCTGTCTCAAAAAAAAAAGGCTCGGCGGGTGCCAGCCACGTACACCTGAGCTGGCGGATTCAAATCCAGCCCAGACCCACCAAACAACAATGACGGCTGCAGCCAAAAAATGGCCGGGCATTGTAGCGGGTGCCTGTAGTCCCAGTCCCAGCTACTTGGGAGGCAGAGGCAGGAGACTCGCTTGAACCCAGGAATTAGAGGTTGCTGTGAGCTGTGATGCTACGGCACTCTATCCAGGGTGACAGCTTGAGGCTCTGTCTCAAAAAAAAAAGAAATCTTAGTGTCGGCAACTACAAGGCCTGTGGCCGTGGGTAGGTTATATGTGTATCTCTTTGAGCCTCAGTTTCTCCTTCTGGATTATAAGGATATATTTCTTTTATCATCTCTGCATTTGAGGTTCTTCATTCTGCCGTGCTGGGGAGCTGTGAAATCTGAGGAAATAGTAGATGGGACCAGGAGGGGAATCTGAATCTCAAAGGCATGGGGGAATATGCTTAGCGCATTTTGAGCATTCAAGCATAGTGGAAATGTTGTCCAACGGCCCAGAAGATAGCCTTGGACTCAGAGCACGCTTCCACAGGAAATAGGACCATCACTTCAATGGTCTGGTGGAAGCATCAACAGAAAGTCAAGCACTGCTCTTTTTTGTTGTCTTTTCTTTAGATGTTTGGCGGCTAAGTGATCTTAGCAGCTTTGGAGTTAGTCAGAGGGCCAGCTGAAGTCCCTGCTTCCCTGGATGCTCAAGTTTTCAGCAGCCCTGATACAAAAATAAGTTGCAGAGCCTTGGTTTTTAGAAGAAGACTTTGAGGAGAATTTTGCATATTTTTAGAAATGAAAGCTGAAATCCTGCAGGAAGCAAGACAGTGAGCAGAGAGAGCGAGGCTCACCTTGGTGTTGGAGAGCTACTGGCTCTTTATCTTTCTTGCCCTCAAATAATTTCCAGACTGATGTCATTTCCTACCCACTAGGGGAGTTTCCCCACTTTGTTAATAAGCCTTTTGCAAAGTGTTAATTTTGGATTAAGGGTGAGATTATTAAGCTTTTGCCGAAGGTAGCATGGTGTGAAGCCACCCTGGCAGGGCTGGAGCAGCACCTCATCATTAAATGTTAATTTACGTATGCAAGCCCATGAGTAATGACCCTAAATGGAATGAGGTCTGTGCATATTTGGATTTCATTGCCAAGGGAGATAGGCAAGAATGTTGTTTTTCAGAACTTTTGGGGCTACAGAGTTGAGGATGAAGAACAGGGGCCTTGTGGCTCAATATGAATCTTTTTTTTTTTTTTTTTTGAGACAGAGCCTCAAGCTGTCACCCTGGATAGAGTGCAGTGGCATCACAGTTCACAGCAACCTCCAATTCCTGGGCTCAAGCAAGTCTCTTGCCTCTGTCTCCCAAGTAGCTGAGACTACAGGCGCCCCACAACGCCCGGCCATTTTTTGGTTGCAGCCGTCACTGTTGTTTGGCAGGCCCGGACTGCATTTGAACCTGCCAGCACAGGTGTACATGGCTGGTGCCTTAGCCCATTGAGCCACAGGCACCGAGCCTGAATCTGAATCTTAGTGAGAAAAAAATTAAGAAACAAGGGATTTTGATGAATTATCTTCAATTTAGAATGACAGAATTTTGGAGCTGGTCTAACTATAATAGGACTTATTGAGCACCGGGTCCTTTTTAAATAGCTTTTCTTTTTCGGGGGAGAGTTTCACTCTGTCACCCTGGGTAGAGTGCCATGGAGACAGCTGACTTCGCAGTAACTTCAAAACCTCTTGCACTTGAGCAATCCTCTTGCCTCCACCCCCCGAGTAGATGGGACTACAGACACCCTCCTCACCCAGCTAGTTTTTCTTAGTAAAGATGGGGTCTCTTGCCAATCTGGTCTCAAACCTCTGAGTTCAAGCAGTCCAACCTGCCTTGATCTCCCAGAGTGCAAGGATTACAGGCTAGAGCCACTGCATTGGGCCTGCTTTTTATATTTAATTCCTTAATTTATTTCCAGGAGGCAAATGTCATTATTATCTGTGTTTTACAAGTGATGAAGTTAAGCCTTAGAGAGGTTAAGTACACGTAACTCGCATACATCCCACCGCCTGTAAGTGTTGGTACAAGAATTAAACTTAAGAAGCTGAAAAATAAAATCTTCTCTTAGCTTTTATACTGCTGAAAAGATTGTCTAGTAGCATTTTGTTTTACCTGTGAGGAAATTATGACCTAGGAATGTTGTATCCTACATTACACAAGTAGCTAGGTCTAGGCTTTTAGTCCCTCCTTCAGCAATCTTTGTTCTCTATTCCACCTACTTTAAAAAAAAATTTATTATTTATTTATTTATTTAGAGACAGAGTCTCATTATGTCGCCCTCGGTAGAGTGCTGTGGTGTCACAGCCCACAACAACCTCAAACTCTTGAGCTTAAGGAATTCTCTTGCCTCAGCCTCCCAAGTAGCTGAGACTACAGGTCCCCCCGCCCACAACGCCCAGCAATTTTTTTTTTCTTTCAAAGAGAAAGAGTCCCAACTTTGTCGCCCTTGGTAGAATGCTGTGGGATCACAGCCCACAGCAACCTCCAGCTCTTGGACTTAGCTGATTCTCTTGCCTCAGCCTCCCAAGGAGCTGGGACTACAGGTGCCCACCACAACACCTGACTATTTTTTTTTGTTCTTGCAGTTTGGCCAGGGCTGGTTCAAACTCGCCACCCTCGGTATATGGGGCTGGTGCCCTACTGACTGAGCTACAGGTGCCACCCGCCCAGCAATTTTTTTGTTGTAGTTGTCATTGCTGTTTAGCAGGCCCCAGCCAGGCTCAAACCCGCCAGCTTTGGTGTATGTGGCCTGTGCCCTACTCACTGAGTTACGGGCACCTCGCCTATTCCACCTGCTTTGTAACTAACGTGACTAAGATGTAACGAAGTTTGTTCTACTGTAGAGTGAAGAAACAAGGACAAATTGGTTAACTGTTTGAACTTTTAGGAGGTCAAGTGTTAGGTATGAACCTGTATAAATGCAGTAAGGGTGGCTCAGTGAGAAGACCCCTGATCGGGGAAGGAGAACCAGTCTTGGGGCCCTTTGAACGTCATCCCAAGAATCAGATGTATCTTCTGTTTCACGCAACCTCTCGTGGGAGAGAACACTTGGATATGCGGCAGGCTGGTGTTCTGGAGAGATTCATGTGGTTGTTACTGTTCCAGTTAATCTATTCCTGCTTCACAAATAACCCCATCTTTAATAGCTGAAATAGTTTGTTTTTTAATTTTCAATTAATATGAGGGTACAAACAATTAGGTTGCGATGTGTGCATTTGTTAGGTAAAGTTCTTGTAGTTGTGTCCCCCATCCAAGAGGTGTGCCATACACCCTTGTGCTGTGCCCGTTAGGTGGGAGCACACTGTTCCCCCACCCCCTCCCTTCTCCCTCTAACTTGAATTGAGTTTTTCTCTTATGTGGGCATGTATTAAATCATCTTCTGGCTTTGTATTAGTGTAGAGTACCTTGGATTCTTGTTTTTCCATTCTCATGATACTTTACTAAGAAGAGTGTGTTTCAGGGCGGCTCCTGTGGCTCAGTGAGTAGGGTGCCGGCCCCATATACCGAAGGTGGCGGGTTCAAGCCCGGCCTCAGCCGAACTGCAAAACAAACAAACAAAAAAAATAGCCGGACGCTGTGGCAGGCGCCTGTAGTCCCAGCTACTCGGGAGGCTGAGGCAAGAGAATCGCTTAAGACCAAAAGCTGGAGGTTGTTGTGA
>CAUYON010022292.1:0-25298 GCA_963573935.1 Arctocebus calabarensis | reverse complement strand
GCTGATACGTGTGCACACACATACAGACATACAATAAAAGCATATATAATACTAGTTGAGTATTTTGCTTTGTTTTGTTTAGAGGGAGAGCCTCATCTGTTGCCCAGGTTAAAGCGCTTTGGCACCATCATGGCTCAGAGGCAACCTCAGACTCCTTGGCTCAAGTGATCCTCCTGCCTCAGCCTCCCAGAATGCTGGGATTACAGGTGTGAGCCACAGCACAAGGCCTTTTGTCAGTGTTTTAAAGCTTGATAGTCACATTCAAATTCTTCCTTTATACAATATGCCCATAAATGTGTATTTACATTTATGTGTCTTCACGTATACATATGTGTATTCTTGTCTCTGGTTGATAGAACTAAATTAGGAAATATTTCCAGTGTTTTTAAACACATTTTGACACCTTCAACTGTGAGTTTTTAATTCAGGAATTACATTTTTAGTTTTATTATTAATCTACCACTTTTTGTGGCTTCCTCCTCCATTGAGTGCAATTTTAGCAATTTAAGTAGTGGAATTCTGTTGTGAAAGATGTTTTTTTCTAGAGCCTACCTTTATTCTTGTATTTTATGTTTATGGCTGGTACTTCATAAGGCATTCTGTTGATAAAAGTGCTAGGGGAGATGCTAATCTTTAGGTTCTGTTGAATGGTGCTCAAAATAAATTGTATGCTAGCTGATACTTGCTAATGCTACAATAAATGGAGAATTTTTTCCAATTTTGAGTTTCATATAAAGAAATTATAGAACATTTGTTTTTCTATTCCACTATTGTGCTTCTTCATTGAGCTTCTGAAATGTAGTGTATACCAGAAATGTTTATATTGTAGATGGTAAAGTAGGGATTCAAATCCCTACTCCTGAAGTAACCACAATTTTGATATATTAACTATTGCGTTTTTTTGCTTTATTTAGGAAGCATCGGAACCTTCAGCACACACTTCTCTCAGAAACAATATGACTCTTCAGAACAAAACAGGTGAAATCATTGGCTTATGAATTTTGAAAATGAATGTCTAGGCATATGTTAATAAACTTGAATCAATATATTTTGATGGGGTTAGTTTTTCTTACCTCTGAATAGTAGGTCAAATCAGTTTGACAGAGGGGAAGACAGCAGAGCAGACGTCAGTACACATGTCTGAGTCCGGGCTGTGACTTACACAGTGCTCCGGAGAGGGGTTAGAGGGCCCCTGACGCTGCAGGAAGGGAGCAGAGTCACCCCAAGGAACGGGAAGTCACTGCAGACTATCTAACATAGAAGAATAAGATTCGCACCCTAATATACTTACTATGACTGGTGTGTAAAACATAGAAGATGGATAGTTAAGAGTAGGGTTAGGAATGGTCTATTATTGGGTCTTAAGGAGAAATGAAACCTGAACATAAAATAGGGAAAGAAAAAAGTAAAATCCTGAATGATTTTTCTCAGCTTGAGAGGGTGTCATGATAACAGTAATCAGAGCTAATATTTACACTATAGCTGCAATATGACAAGCAGTGTGCTGAACGGTGGTATGCGACACGTTTAGCAGCCAGCTCTCCCGAAACCCATGTTGTGTGTGTGGTTTTGATTTGTCCTTTGTCAACATTTATAGTGTAAATCCTCCCGGTACGGCTAATTCCAACCTAGAGATAGGAAGCCACTGCATGGAAGCAGGGCAGAGCTGTGAACAATGTGCTCCCAGAAGGTGGCACCAGGCGGCTCCGGTACACCAGGGGAAGGGCTTCTCCCAGGGTCCTTTCCATTCCTTCTTCAAATCATGTCCCTTTAAGTCAGAGTTTCTGAACCTTGACAGTATTCCACTGTTTTCATCTTACCGGCTTGCAATGGACAGCTAAAAACGTAGTGCAGTTAAGGTGTACAACTTGATGTGCTGATACACATCTATGTACACAACATAGTGTGACTTGATCACCACAGTGACGCTAAGTGGTGTATCCACCAGCTCCCAGCTCTACCACTTTGTCATTGTTGTTGAAGGTACCCAGTGTTCTCCGATGTCAGAAGTTACGTGGGCTAGGTTAGTATTTGCATGAGACAGTATCCAACTTTGAATCAGGTAATTTCTCCTCATGGGGGGCTGCCCTGTGAATTGTAAAATAGTTCAATGTACATACCTGACCCACTATTTCCCAGTAGAAGTCCCAGCCCCCAACTGACCATGACAACCAAAGGTCTCCAGTCACTGCCAAGTTCTTTAGAGATGGGTTCACCCCCAGTTGAGAGCTACTGAGTTAGAGCATAGCTTATAGTTTTCTCCTTCTCTTTTTCTCTTCCTCCTTAATCTGCATCTTTCTTACTTTTTTTTTTTAAATAAAGAAACGTAAACTTAGAGGTTACCTAGCTATTAATTAGTTTTAAGATAAGCCCAGTAATCTAATCTGAATGGGTGGATAGAAGAACGGAGTTATGAACACAGATTAGATGAACATATAAAATACAGATGTTTATTCTCAATTCTCAATGCTATAATTATTTGGGTGGCAAGCTGTCATGAATAGATCTTATTTTGTGCCCTTTTTGTATGGACAATAATTTCTCCTCCTTTTCTCCCAATTTGAAGAGTCATATATAATTCTAAGTGCACAATTCTAACGTCATCATAAATGTTATAAGAAAATTACACTGTATTATACTTGTGTTATCTTTGGAATCTGTCACTACTAAAGAGTGTACTAATCTAAAAGTTAACACGGATGTTGTGCCAGAAGAAGAGAATGAAACAGAGTTATAAAAGAGAGCAGAGGAATAAAGAAGAAAATGTCATTTGGGAAATTTTTCTTTCAGTATTATTCTTTTTCAAAATTAAAAAAAATATTATAAGAATATTTAGAAGTAAACAGAAATCACTAAAATTCTGAAGAACAAGGAACTAAGCAAAGGCATCAACCCGTCCATTATTATGACTGAACTTGTTTAATGTAAAGCAAGCATACTTATGTCACTAAGAAAAGGCACATTCAATGATCTGAATCACCTGGTTTATCTGTCAATAAGCAGAAAAAGTTCACAAAGAATTTAGTAGAAACAAGATTGTTTTATATACCCCTTTTTATTCAATGCAGCAGTTGTGCATTGATTGATAAACATGATTAAACACCATGCTCCTTGAAATCCATAATGAATATAAGAAGAAAGTTTATTGAAATTACAAATACCAAGTTCACCTTCAAAATAATGCTAAACAGAGTTGCCTTTGAAGGCAAGGGTTCAGATTTCCCCGCCTCTACTGACATCATCTCCATTAAATGTTACACTTAAAAGGTTTGCTATATTTTGGTCTTCTCATGGATATTCAAATAAAAATTTTTTTAGCTAATTTTAAGAAGAAAATGTGAAGTGTATTTTGCATTAGCCCTTTCTATCTTTTTAACATACCATATTTAAACTCTGTGGTATTCTGATCTTGAGGAGTAAGGCAAAACAGAATTTTTAATTCAATTCTTAAAGAAACTGAATCTTAGAAGGTCTTATAATGGATCTTCAGTGCACACAATAGGTAGCTGCCAGAGGTATGGGAATGTTATCTGCCTTTTCTTAGTGACATAAGTATGCTTACTTTAATTAAACAAGTTCACTCTGATTTATTTATATGTAATTTATGTGTACTGTGGCTCTCTGTGAGTCCAGCAGGCTTCTGTTTTTTCTCCTTTAGCTGTTATAGCTTATAATGGTATGTTTATAGATTTCTTATATATACATATATTTAGAGAAAGAGAGAGAGAGAGAGAGTCTTACTCTGTCACCCTGGGTAGAGTGCCATGGTGCCATAGCTTACAGCAACTTCGAACTCTTGGGCTCAAACCATCTTCTTGCGTCAGCCTCCTGAGTAGTTGTGGTTTATAGGCACCTGCCACACCCCCAGATACTTTTTCTATTTTTAGTACTGATAGGGTCTTATGCTTGCTCAGGCTGGTCTCAAACTCCTGATCTCAAGCCACCCATATACCTCAGCCTCCTGAATTGCTAGGACTACAGGCATGAGCCACCACTACCTGATCGATTGCAATTTTTTAAACATATAATTTCTAGGATTTTTTTAGGTTAATATGAGCGTGCATATGAGTAGGTTACATTATTTGTGTTTGTAACACCTAAAGTCCTGGCTATAATTTTATCCTTCATCTAGGAAGTGCACCATATACCCTTACATTGTACCTGCTAGGTGGAAATGTACCAAACTCCCTTCTGCCTCCTCTCCCTTTCAAATTTAATTGTGTTTGTCTCTCCTGTGGGCCTGCAGTTGCTAATGTACTAGTTTCAGATTAGAACTGAGTACATAGGATGCTTGCCTTTCCATTCTTGAGATACTTTACTTAGGAAAATGTAAATCCTTCCAGGTGAATATAAAAGATGTAAAGTCTACACCATTTTAGGGCTGAATAGTGTTCCATCATATACGTACACCACAGTTTATTGATCCATTGATAGGTTCATGGGCACTGGGGTTGTTTGCACATCTTCGATATTGAGAATTGAGCTGCTATAAACATTTGTGTGCAAATGTCCTGGTAAAAGTATTTTTTTTTGCCTTCGGGGTAGATTGTGGGACCAAATGGGAGGTCTTACTTTTAGTACTTTCAGGATTCTCCATATTTTTTTTCAAAAAATGCTCCACTAGCTTACAATCCCACCAGGGGTGCACAAGGGTACCTTTTCCTCTGTACCCCCACCAGCTTCTCTTTTGGGACCCTGAGATGTGGGCTGTTCTCACTGGAGTCAGGTGGTCTCTCAAACTGGTGTGATCTGCATTTCCTAGATGAGTAGGGATGAATGTTTTTTCATGTGCCTGTTGGTCATACATCTGTCGTCTTGGGAGAAGGTTCTGTTCACTTTCTTGCTCATTTATAGAGCTGTTTGCTCTCTTTTTGTAGATTTGCTTGAGTTTTTTGTATATTGTGGTCAATAGCCCTTTGTCGGATTTTTAACTTGAAAATATCTTCTCGCGTTCTAAAGGTTATCTATTTGGTTTGTTTATTGCGTCCTTAGCTGTGCAGAAGATTTTTAACTCGATCAGGTCCCATTTATTTGTTTTTGTTGTTGCCAGTCAAAGGAAGAATATCAAGGGCACGCAAATGGGGGAAGAGAAGGTCAAACTTTTGCTCTTTCTGATGATATGATCTTATGCTTAGAAAAACAAAGGGACTGAACCACAAGACTCCTAAAAGTGATCAAGAAATACAGGAACATCTCAGGATATAAAATCAATGTCTACAAATCAGTAGCTTCCATCTGTGCCCACAGCAGTCTAGCTGAGCACCAAATCAAAGACACAGTTCCCTTCAGAGTAGCTTCAAAGAAAACGAAATACCTTGGGATGATCTTAACAAAGGATGCGAAAGATCTGCACAGAGAGAATATGAAACACTGAGAAAAATAGTGCAAGATACAGACTAAGATGCCTGAGAAGCTCTGGGAGTGCCTGCGGGAGGGCTGCCTCTCAGAAGAGGCAGAGAGGATGTGGAAGTGGGGAGATGGGACTGCCCTTTCCAGCCCTGGAAACCCTGCTTTGTGACCTAGCCAAGGGAAGTACCAAATGAGAATGTGTGCTCATCAGCACTAGAGGTGGGAGGTTTGTTACCAGGTCCCCTGGTCAGCCCTCGTCACTACTAGGATGTCACCTGGGGGACCTGCCCAGGTGTGAATAGTGGAACTCTCATTGTTTGTTCAAACTGAGGAAAACCTGGAATTAAGGCACCGTCTAGTGCTGAAAAGGAGGCAGTAAATTCACAGGAAAAAAAAAAAAAAGAGAGAGAAGAAAATCAAATGTCTTCAGGTAGATCACAGTAATTGCATGTGTGATTACCTTCCAGGATGCCCTGCCCCAAATAGACACTGAACTGATACTTTATGTTCAAAGAATCATAGTTTGCTAAACACCCTTGTCATTTCTATTTTCCAAATAACAAATGACAAATTTCTTTCTTGAAAGCACTGTGTTCCTCTGAGCGTGCTAACCTGCTGTCATTGGCATTTATGCACCGTGCTGGTTAGAGTCTGTTGTCATGTAGAACACATATATCTTATCCCTCAGTAAAGAGAGATTTTTTTTTTTTTGACGCAGACACAATACTGTAAAATTCCCAGGGGCCCCATCTCAACCTGAGTCCTGTACAAAATAAATAGATCTGAGGCAAAAAAAACCCGTATGTGCTAAGAGTTCTTTGGAGCAGTACAAACTCGAGGCAGTAGGGGTGGGGGATAAAAGAGAAACAAAGTGGGAGGAAGCAGAGCTGGGGTGAGGGGGGTTTTGATTGAGGCAGCCACGGCTCCCAGTCAAGCTCAGTTAACTGGGCAGCATTCCAGAGGATTGTCAAGGGGCTTCATGAAGTGGTGAAGTTCTGTGTCTGAGATCAGCCCACAGGAACAGGATTGTTGGCGTCGGAGAGCAGAATTTATCTTGTTTCCTTTGGGTCACACACCCATGTTCCCCTTCCCACCCACACCCCATTGGTGAAGGCAGGTGTTAGCCCCCTCACGTTCAGGTCAGAGCAGGTGCACACGGCAGTTTGCACCTCTTTGTCAGCCTCCTGTCTGTGGGGTCTGGGGTCTGTAGGGACAGCAGAGGCAGGGACCCTGCTTCGCAAACTCTGGCTAGAGCCACATCAGGATCTGGAGCTGTACATGAACTGATTTCTGCAGTGACCCCGACTTTTCCTACCATTTAAGAAGAAATTTCACACCCCTTGCAAATAAGAAAATGGCTAGGATGTCAGTAAAGTTTCTTCAGAAAAACAGACACTGGTATAGCTTAAGGGAAAGATTTAAACTCTTGGCTCCCATGATTGGGGTTCCTGGAGATCAGAAATCTGTGTTCACCTTACAGGCAGGAGACCCGGGAGAGTTCATGTAGCAGCTCCAGTTAGAAGGCGGTCTGGAGGCAGAATTTATGTTTCCTCATGAAACCTCCGTCTTCTCTCCTAAGACCTGCAACTGGTTGGATGATGCCCATACCCATAATGGGGGGGTTCCCCAAAGCCTGATGATTTGAATGTTAACCTCGTCTAAAATATAACTGCACAGCAATATCCAGGCTGTTATTTGACCAACAATGGGGTACCGTGATCTAGCCCAGTTGATGCATAAAATTAACTATCACAGTCACCTTGCACACACATACACACACACACACACACACACACACACACATATATATATATATATATTTTCCCTTGACTTTTTGGTGACCCAAGATATATTCCCGAGTTCTTCCAGAGATGTCCTTGATTTTCATTACAAACTTCTAAATCTGGTCAAAACATTCCTCATCTTAGGTCAACTTGCCCATCAATCTCACCTGCTTCTTTTCTTTTTGTTTATTTGAAGATGGTTTAACATACCTTTGCTTCTCTCCCTGGTACTTCTAACTTTAAACATTCTTTCTTACGATTCTCCTCTCTTGGAAGTTTTGATTATCTCGATGGTCAAACTTCCCTCACCCTTTGCCTTATTAGTCTAACAATTCTTCCAAGGATTTTCAAGTAATTTATTATAAAAGCAATACAAATTTCCGGAATTAAATAGTGATGAAAAACATCACTCCCCCAAATCTTTTAAAAATTGAATCAAAAGTCACAACAAGAAGCACAAATGGTAACTCTGAGGAAAATGGGAGATAATTGTAGCCTACATCTCAGTCTCTATAAGATCAAAAGTAATTAAAGGAAGATCAATAATTTTACAGAACCGAAGAGGATAAATATGGTGCAAAAGGAATGCTTCCCAGAGTAGACTGATAAAATTCAGTAGCTCCTCAGAGTCTCAGAAATTAGAGGCATAATAGACAAGCTGGCTGTGTCAGGGGAGGAAAAATCAGGAAATCAAATGAGCATCTGTTTAAAGATCAATTAAAACTAAAGACACTTTGTCCAATCCTGAAAGAAACAGACATCTTCAGGTAAGCAGATTCAGCCTTTAAAGAGAGGAGTGACAATGATGTCCTGAGTGAAAACATCCCACTCTATTCCCAAGCCCCAGATTTCCTGGTGACAGGTGCTTGCATTCTAGGTGAATTAGTGCTGAATCATCCTCTGAAAAACTTACCTGGAGAAGTTAGTTGAACAGGAGAAAAAAACACCCCTTCTATTTAAATTTATAACTGGAGTACTCTCAATTATAAACAACCTTATAGGGAAACCTAGCAATTAACAAAACATATTCACACTGTTATAGAAATTAAGACTACAAATTCCATTTTAGATTAAGATCCTGTCAACCACAGATATTGGCCTATTAGAAAAAGAGGAAAGGGAAGGCAAACATAGGGTGTAACTCCTGTTACCTCTGCCTTACCTACCTTTTTGTTTCTTTTAAATTTACCTTTATTTGGAAACTGTTAAGCTGTTGTGGCTTGGCAATATAAACAAACTATCTGGCAGGTAAGAGCTGATGGAGTAAACACATCCGATAAGTCTTTCCAGTCCGCTTTTAAAGGTTTCCTTCAAATATGATGAATAAAATATGATTTGACATTGGAAAAGAGCTTCTAACATAAAGGGCAAAACTCCAGCAAAGAGAGCTAAAGGGTCATAGAAGAAGAGAAAATGCAGTGAGCAGAAGACAACTTCAAAAGGGTTATCATTAATTTCATGACGAATAGGGAACTATTCAGCACAGCTGGTCAGCATGGAGACGTTATAGAACATAAGACCCAGTTGCGCGCGCACACACACACACACACACACACAATTTATAATGCATTCTTTAAGTGCTGTTACAGAAAGAATTCAGTAAAGCTGTTATAAGATAAAATTGAGGCAATTTACCAAATTTCCAGAGTAAAAGCAAAAGAAGTCTCAAAATAACAGCCAACTAGCAGCCCATGAGTACATTCTAAACTATAACAAAGGCACCGCGGGTGTTTTGGAGAATAACCAAGACAATGAACAGAATCCCTAAATAGGTTTGGACAAATAAAATTAGATATAAAAATTAATCTTTCAATGCCTTATCTATGTTTTTAAAGAAAGCCAAACAAATAAAACTGAGAATTATTAATGACAAGTAGATGCACAAGGAAGGGAATTTAATTATGATGCACTTGAGTTGCAGTAAGAAATTATTTAATAAGCAATATACAAGATTTACAAATAACATACAACAAATAATAAGCCAAGAAGTTGTCATTAAACTATTTTGGGAATTTACTTAGAAGGCAAAGTAATAAAAGAGTGTAAAAGTTGGCATATACTATAATTGGAAGTCTGTTGAAAGTTGATGAATTGGGGCAATTTATGCACAGTCTTGTTAGAAATATCTAGAAAATACCAGGTAATATAAAAGAGTTAAAAATGATTCCTTCTAAGGAATAGGATGGGAGAGAGTCACAGGGCACTGCTTATTTTTTAATTATTTTGTTAACACTTGTAAATGTTTTAGCGTAATTTGTTTACATTAATTGTGTGGCTTTTTGATAAAAACTAATTAAAGAGGAAACTATTTTAAATTTTCAAATAAAATTTAGAAAAGACCAAAAACATCACTCAAGGACAAAGCTGCTGACATAGTGAAATATTTTCCCAGACTCTGTACATGCACTTTGATATGCTGAAACAACTAAAGTGGTTATTATTTTACATAACACAAAAGAACTAAAGCCTTTGTAGTGTTAGAAATTCTCTAAAAAGATTATTTATATTTATTATTTCTAAATAAATATTCTGTAATTTACCTATTTGCTTCCCTTGGCAATTCGTTTCTCCCTGTGACATTGTAAGTTTTGAAATGATGAGACAAGAAGAAATATCTGTGCTTTATTCACTGCTCAAATTTTTTTCTTTTTCTTTTTTTTTTGAGACAGAGCCTCAAGCTATAACCCTGGATAAATTGCTGTGACATCACAGCTCACCGCAACCTCCAATTCCTGGGCTCAAGTGATTCTCTTGCCTCCTCCTCCCAAGTAGCTGGGATTACAGGCACCTGCCACAACGTCCGGCCATTTTTTGGTTGCAGCCATCATTGTTGTTTGGTTGTTTGGCAGGCCCAGGCTGGATTCCAACCCGCCAGCTCAGGTGTATGTGGCTGGCACCTTTGCCACTTGAGCTACAGGTGTTGAGCCTCACTGCTCAAATTTTAAAAATAATTTTATCTTAATACACTTTCAGAATTTGAAATAATGAATCGAACTTTAAGGCTGGAGTATGTACTATAAAAATATTTTTCAAAGTGCTTAAACTAATTAATACTGCCCTCAGAAATGTGTCTGAGCACTTAGTTCACTGCGGTCTCTCCAAGATGTTACCTGACATTCCTGGGACAGTGTCTAATGTATAATCAGCAATTCTACCCTTCCCTATCTTAGGGTTTGACAGAAGAAAGGCGATTTCCCCAAGCAAGTATTAAAGCATATTTGGTGATTTTTTGTATGCATTTTACTACATCCCTACACTCCTTCTGTTCACAGAAAAGCAAATATAACCAGTAAAATAATTTAACAAGGTTTATTCTGAGACAAGTCGAGGACAGTGACCTGGAGCCACACCCAAGAGACCTTGAGCAAGTGGACTTCCTGCGTGGGCGATGTCACAGTTTGGTTTTATACATTTTAGGAAAATGGAAATCTCAGGTAAAGCCATAAATCAATACACGGAAGACACACATTGGTCTGGCCTGAAAAGGTGAGATGTCACCAAGCAGGGCCACAGGTGAGAGTGGACGTAAGATTCTTTTGCTGAAACTGGCTGAAAGAGTTAGAGTTTGTCTAATAGAATGGGAATCAGTGAACAGGCCAAAGGAATCATAAGGGTCTGTGAATCAGGGACAGAGTTAGGACACATGCCCAGGCCCAAGTGGCTTGTACATGCTGAACACCTGCAGACGCGTCGTGCAGAGCCTTAGAGCTGCGCATGTGGACAGGGACAAGTGGACGTCTCTAAGTAGAAGGGGACATGAGGAGTCCTGCTTGATGTCCTTTCTCATGGCTCACGACTCAGTTTGAGGGGGAGGCAAGAGGGAATGCAGTCAGTTGGCGGCTGGGAGGGAGCCTTAAGACTTGACTTCAGTTCACATTTTTCAATATAGAATATGAACTTACTTCTAATTCTGTATTCTTAAATTCAAACTAATTCAATAAAATATGAATTGAAATGCAAGACATTCATCACAATAGTTGTAAATAAGATCAAAGGGCCGAAACTGTACAAACCAGAGAAACAGTAATAGCCTCTCTCCTTCATGACTGTGACTAGCATGACATTTTGATAAGAAAATGAGAGAAGGGAAGGATGGGAGGGGAAGGGAGGAAAAGAGGGAAAGTGAGAAGGAGGGAGGCAGAAAGGAGGGTAGGAAACGTGAGGGAGAGAAAGTGAGCAAGTAAAAGAATTTAGAATCAAAGACAGTTTTAAAACGGGGACCCCTGAGCGGCGCCTGTGGCTCAAAGGAGTAGGGTGCCAGCCCCATATGCTGGAGGTGGCGGGTTCAAACCCAGCCCGGCCAAAATCTGCAAAAAAAAAAAAAAAAGAAAGAAAACAAGCAAACAACAAATACTGGGCCCCACTGGAGCTGGGAAATTGGGAAGGGAGAGGCTAAGTGCCCATGGCCATAAAGGGAAGCACAAGGAACCCCTCTATTGGAAACTTTCTATGTCTGAGCTGTGGTGCACACATACAAGCACTGCCTGTCTGCATAAGTTTGACAGAATTGAATCCATGACAATCTATGGCTGTGATATCATATCATAGTATACTACTATTATGTAAGATGTCACTCCTGGGGAAAAATAAAAGAAAAGTAGACTGAATTTTGGGATCTCTCTCTCCTATTTCTTACAACTGCACGTGAAACTACAAAAGAGCTCAAAATTGACAAGTTAAAACACATCAACTCCTAATCCTTTACAAAACATGGAAAGGAATTTGAAGTTGGTTTTTCCAACTCCTCTGAAATTGGTCCCCAATTTCAACTCCCTAAAAGTAAATATTAGCCACATTTTAATCGGTAACAATTTTGATCTTTCATAGCTCTAAATTGGTACCCATTAATTATTTAAAATCAATGTAAAATGAAGTGAATATTATAGCAAGATACAATTCTATAATTACCTATCCTTAAAATGAAGGCCTAAATAAATAATTTCTCCTCTCTGTGGTCAAATTATTAAAAATACAAGAAACACATTAAATGTGGGCCAGACTAGAAATGGTCTTTGAATTTGTCTGACATGAATTACTTGTAAGATTTACAATTTGTAATATAATAGTGCTCTCTTACATTTGTTAGCTTCTGTTAATAAAAGTTCTTTGTAATCACCTAAACATGGAAATAAGATGGTTCTATTTTTACTTGTTAATTATTGAAGATTCATTGAACATTTTTAGAAAAAAACTGTATGAATAAAAAGCTTAGTGGAGATAAAAGATGATGATAGGAATTGAGAAAGGGACAGTTCTTTGCCTTAGAACACTCCCAACGTTCAACATCTGAGAAAATTTCCTACACAGGAGAGAAAGAGATAATAAATAAGTTTTAGAGCTGTCAGAAACTTTCTCTAAGAAGAAATTCACAAAAAGAATTCTGTACTCTTAAATCAAAACGTGAAAATTCAAGAGTTGCAGTTAAGGAAATAATTTTATAAGCACCGAGAGGCGCAGTTCCCAGAGAATCTACCTTAGGGAATAGAAGAGAATCGTGAGCCGTGCCTGCCTGGCCTGGCTTCTTTCACCCGTTACTCTGCATAGAAGGATAAAGTAGGTTCTTACATTTTGTTTTATTCAACTTCTTTGTTCATAACAAAATGCATGTTCAGCAAAAATAAACTTTTATTATAGATCAGAAGAGGGAGAAAGCCAACCTCAATTTTAGAATACATGTAATAACAATTTAGTTTCACATTTATTGAAGCTCCAATTATTATAACTTACAAATCTAATAAAAAGAAAAAAAGTGGCTGTAAGAGACGGATTTCATTTCTTGGTTTTCTATTTGGTTCCAAATGTCTATATTTCTATTTTTGTGTGTATACCATGCTGTTTTGGTCACTGTGGACTTGTAATGTAACATAAACTTTGGTAGAGTGATGTCTATGGCTTTCTGATCTTTGATAAACCAAACAAAAGCATGTACTAGGTAAAAGGAATCCCTATTCAACAAATGGCTCTGGGAGAACTGGATAACCAACCACATGTAAAAGACTGAAACTGGACCCACACCTGTTACCACTTATAAAAATTGATTCAACAAGAATAAAAGATTTAAATAAAATAAATGATAAAATTAGATCACAACTATGACCTGGAATGTAGGAGTGAGGGAGGGAAGAGAGGGGAGGGGGGAGGACAGGTGGAGGGAGGGTGAATGGTGGGAACTCACCTATGGGGCATATTGCAAGGGTACATGTTGGATCTATTAAGTATAGAGTATAAATGTCTTAACACAATAATTAAGTAAATGAGGTTAGGGATATATTAACCAGTGTGATGTAAGCATTCCAAATTGTATATGGAATCAGCACAGTGTATCCCATAAATGCATTAATGTATGCATGATCTACCTCTTTATGATTTAATTTAAAAAATGATAAAAATCCTAGAAGAAAGTGTGGAAAAACTTTTCTTCTGAGACAGTCTCATTTTTGTCATCCTTGGTAGAGTGCCATGGCATCATAACTCACAGCAACCTCAAACTCTTGGGCTCAAGTGATTCTCTTGCCTCAGCCTCCTGAGTATCTGGGACTACAGGTGCCTGCCACAACATATGGCTATTTTTAGAGATAGGGTCTCCCTCTTGCTCAGGCTGTTCTTGAATCTGAGCTCAAGAATTCCACCCACTTCCACCTCCCAGAGTGCTGAGATTACAGGCATGAACCACCTCATCTGGCCTGGGAAAACCTCTTGAGAATGTCATCCTGAGGAAGGATTTTATGAAGAAGACTTTGTGGCAATTGCAACAAGGACAAAAATAAACAAATAGGAATTTAATTGAAAAGCTTCTGCACAGTTAAGGACACAATGATCAAAGCAAATAGACAACCTTCAGAATGGAAAAAAAATGCATGTTACAAATCTGACAAAGGTTTGATAACTAGGATCTATAGAGAACTCAAGTTAATCAACAAGAAAAGAGTAAACAATCCATCTATCATTGGGCAAAAGACTTGAACAGAACCTTCTCAAAGGAAGACAAATGAACAAACATGAAAAAATGCTCATCATCCCTAATCATCAGAGAAATGCAAATCAAAACCACCCTGAGATACTACCCAAACCAAGTAAGGTTAGCCCACACCACAAAGTCTCAAAGTTACAGATGCTGGAGTAGATGTGGAGAGAAGGGAACACTTTTATACTGCTGGTGGGACTGCAATCTAATGTAGCCTCTTTTGAAAGAAGTATGGTGAATCCTCAAGAAGTCAAATTAGACCTCCCATTTGATCCTGCAATCCCACTACTAGTCATCTACCCAGAAGAAAAAAAAAAATCCTTTTATCATAAGGACATTTGCACTAGATTATTTATTGCAGCTCAATTTACAATCGCCAAGCTGTGGAAACAACCTAAATGCCTATCAAGTCAGTAATGGATTAACAAAACGTGATATAGGCATACCATACCATTCAGCCATAAAAACATGGTGACATTATATCTTTGTGTTAACCTGGATGGAGTTGAAACACATTCTCCTCAGTAAAGTATTGAAAGTACTCAACACTAATAGGAAGCCATTAGGAGAAAAACTCGTTTCAATTTAAGTTAAGGGAAAGAGGAATCAGGGAGGCTGGAGGGGGGATGGGTGGGCTCTTACTTAATGAGCACAATGGGAGTGTATGGCACAGATTTTGGATGCAGAGCACAACTATAAGATGAACTCTGTCTAACAAATTCAAATATCATGACCTGGTTGTTGTACCCTCACATTAACCTAAAATTAAAAAAATGGAAGAAAGAAAGAAAGAAAAATGAAGAAAATTTTAATAGATAGCAGCAAAGGTTGATGTGGGAAAGCTGAGGTTTAAAATGCAGCCAAACTTGAGATTTAAAGGAAAAATTCCCTGTAGGTTGGTAGTGCTCAGCTGAGAAAGAGCAGGTTTGGACCTATCCTTGGGTGGAAGCATGTACATCTATTGAACTCATAAAGGAAAAATTAAAAATCAAGTTCTTTACCCACCCCAGATGAGTGTAGTATTTCCTAATTACATTTTCTAGAATTTTTCTGAATGTTTCAAGTTCAGGCTATAAAGATCACTTTCAAAGGAATTAGCAGGAGTTGACTTTGTGGTTATAAACACCAGAAGAAAAAAATAAAACCAATGGCCAAAGTAAAACAATAAAAGCACTTTTGCTTTAATAGCGCCAAATGTATATTGTATTTCTCCTCTATTGTATTACATAATATGAATTGTAGAAGAAGAACCTAACTGACATCACTGAATCTTCCAAAAGATTTTTTTTCTTTTTAATTTCTCTAGGATAAATTCTCGCTTCCTGTTCTCCTAGACTGCTTGATGGTTTTAGTCCTTCCTCTGTCACTATTTCTTTTCAACTATCTTAGAAAACACCTGTTCACTTCCTTCTCTCATAATGGTAACTCTCTCGGGATGTTAACTTTGGGTTTTACTCACCTACTCTTCTTGGGGAGCCATATTCGCTAACAATATCTTGTTTTAACTATTCAGAAATATAGATATCCCACACGGACCCATGTAACAGTTTCCGTCCCTGTTTGCCACGTCATATGCTGGACACCTTCATAAGCATCTCAAATTCAAAACATCTAAACCTAGTCATTCATTATTCCCTGCTTTAATGACTGGTTCTGGCATACCTAGGAGCCGAGTCTCAGCACCATGCGAGACTCCTGTGCATTGACACAAATCATCACCAAGGCTTACTTTCTTCCTTATTCTTCTCCAACATTTTTATTGCCCTTCATTGCAAATGCGGAGGCACTGTACAGATCATCATCATTGAACACAGATTTCTATAAGACCTATTTACCAATATTGCTAACTTCATATTTATCTTAGTTGAAATAATTGTCCATAATGAACCGAAAATAGTCATTAAGATGGGTTTCCTAACTCTCAAGCCCCTTCCATAGCTTTCTACTGAACTCAGGATTGAGTACCACGTCCCTGAGCACACTTTTGGGAGCTTGCATTCTTGCTTGCATGTTCAGCCTTATATACTTTTCAAATCCCCCCTCCTGTACAAAGCCTTATCCCCATTTCCGGATATTCCCACATTCCATGTCCAAGACCTGAAATACTCGGCAACCTGCCATTTCATTTTCACTTATCAAAACCTATCATCTTGCTTGTGTTACGTTAAACATTTGCTCACTAAATATTTGAGTTGTATCATTAAGCTTATTTAATGTTCACTATTGTTTTTATGACAGAAATTAAAAAAATAATTTGTCTTCTATGGCTAATAGAAAAGAGAACAGAGTCATGAGGAAATAGACAAGAATGGCTAAAAATTGAACAAGGATTTGATAAACTAAACTGACTATGTGAAAAACATAAAGGAGATAAATGTGCCTTACAGACACTCAGATTTCCTTCATTATCCCTTTCTTTTTTTATGTAAAAATAAATTATCAAATCTATTTTTAGAGGCATGCCAACATCACATGTCACTGTGAAGCTCACTGACAGTCTTTCAGCTCCTTCTCTGTACCAGTCTATCATAAAGAAGGCACATCGTTATTTGTTTTTTTTTTTTCCTGTCATGAAAATAAAAACTCCAGGGAGCTGCAATCTTCAGAGTGTGCTTAGAATCATGTTCAAAAGCCATACTGTAGAAAATAACAGTAATAGTCAAAAACATATATTTTCACTTTTGACAAACTCTTAAGATAGCACGGCGATTGTAAACACAATGCTACCGCTATATTGAATCTGTTCAAATATTGGTGATTCCATTTTCTGAATGTATCATTTTGGATCACCTACTTACACCTATCTGTAAAACAGAAATAATATTAGCACGTATATCATAGAGTTTCATTACATTTGAAAGAGTTGTAGGTGTGAATTCTGTAAAACAGTTCCTGACATTGTGTAAACATTATGTAAGTGACAGATATTATTATAAATTATCTGTACATCTTGGCATTTGGTATGAGATTTCAGTAAAAGATCAAAAGTACAAAGGAGCAAGAACAGTAGCCTAGTCTAATCTCTCATGGGGTTCACTCCAGTCTCTGACCTTAATAAATCAAGAGGACATGGGATTGGCAATCATGAAAACTACAGGGCTGAACAGTCGGAAGTGGTAACTGACACGGATCAGTGTGCAAATTACGCTGGAGTTTCACACATTCAGAACTAAGGCACAGGGACAGCTAGTGAGTCTCTTCCTGGGAGTTGGGACACCAGAGTTCCAAATGTTCTTTGCTTCTTGTTTTAAACAGGGAAGTATCCCGACATTTTTGCAGCGTAGGAACTTAGCTACCCAAAACAAAATTTTGCTGAAATAGTTGCACATACTTGGGGCACTTTTGTGTCACAATCTGCTCGATGAATGTACCTATTTTCAAGCTGCCAAATATTTTCTATGTGTTTTGTGTCAGAGGAGAGAAGGAACCACCTGCTTGTGAATCCTCCATTAGAGAATGATTTTGTTTCTTAGTACTAGCAGTACTAGCTTATAGTCTGGCTCATAGAAGGCCAGAAACTGTTCAATAAAAGTTTTGTTTATTGGAATAATGATAGCTTAAAACACAGACCTTGTGGCTCGGCACCTGTGGATCAAGCGGCTAAGGCGCCAGCCACGCACACCTGAACTGACGGGTTCAAATCCAGCCCGAGCCCGCCAAACAACAATGACGGCTGCAACCAAAAAATGGCCGGGCGTTGTGGTGGGCGCCTATAGTCTCAGCTACTTGGGAGGCAGAGGCAGGAGCCTCGCTTGAGCCCAGGAATTGGAGGTTGCTGTGTGCTGTGATGCCACAGCACTCTATCTAGGGTGACAGCTTGAGGCGCTATCTGAAAAAAAAAAAACAAAAAAAAAACACAGACGTTGTTCAAGGAAATTAGTTTGGTATCACAAAGAACTTAAATGCATGCTACATGATCAACTTAGCTGATGTACACCGAGTTATTTAAGCCCTGTCACTAAATGCAAAGGAGGAAGCATGATATGGAAATTAGTTGACAATCTTTAGTGTCTGGCCTATGTTAAGTGGTGGCGTCCCTTATCAGCCATAAAGATGATTTGTTTCCACATCAATAACATGGATAATCTTCATGTTCATCATTAATGGAGCCTATATTAAATGTGTATTTTTTTACACATACAAGAGGGGAGTGACATGAAATCAAGACGACTTAGTACCTCGCATGTTATTAATTAATAGTATATTATTAATATTCAGCTATCTATATTATTAACATGTATTGACACAGATAGCTGAATATTATTCTTAATATGAAGCTCTCTGTATTCAAGAGTATACATGAGTTATAGAACATGATTACTTATGACATTAAGAAGCTTATGATTTAGTTGTTTAGATAGAATTTATCTGGGAACTCAATCAATTTAAATACCGGAATTGATTAGCACTGAGGATTTTCAGTACGGGACTAAATGTACAGGTGATGAGAGAAAGGGAATAGGGAGGAATGGTACAGCATTTGTACTTCCTACAACCAACTTTCAAATATTAAATGGAGCAAGTCCAAAATTCAGAAGAGTAAAACAAAGTATCTACACATATTTTTGTCATAGTATTTCCCCCACGCAGTGGACTTTGCCAAACATACAATGTAGTAACAAACAACTGAAGAGCAGAGGGTACACACAGGCTATTCAATAAGTCTGCATCATGCTTTTTAAGGTAGTTATTAGGAGGCCACTATTAAAGGATTAGTGGGATTTGAAGGCACCTAGTTGCAGACCGGGGCAAACATATGTTTGTAGATACAAACGAGAACAAGGGGTGCAAACAGGAGACTGAAACAGCACAGAGTAGGAGCACATAGATTTTTAGAATTTATAAAAGAGGGAACAAAGTCTGCCAATTTCCAAGGCCTGGGCAAGAAGAGCATTCTGGTAGAGTCAAGGAGACCACAGAGCAGGGAGTCAGGTGGCCCTTTCCAAAATCTGCCTGTGCAGGTATGAAGTTGTTGGGCAGATTCAAAAGCTTTAAGATGAAAGAGAAAGAAAGGGCCTTAAATATTATTCAATAAGTTGAATCAATACAGGATCTTAGGGAAAACAATGAGTAAAAATGGCCTCACGTTAATTCAGATAATTGAAAGGATGAGGATGCAACCAACACAACTTCTGGGGAGACAAGCTTGTTTTGAGGAAAGCAATATTTTCGTGTGAGATAAACTGAGTTTGAGGTGATGATGGTTGGACACCACGCCGGAAGCTGAGGGACACAGCTGATTGATCAAGTGGGGGAAAGGTAGAGACGTCAGTACAAAAATGTCAGCTTAGATAGTAAGAATGGGTGATCTGCAAGGAGGAGAGGAGAATATTCCAAGAGAGACAGGTTTAGAAAAATAACCAATGGTCAGATGCAAGAGAAGAGAAAGTGGGTCCAAGCAGGAGCTAAATTACCTACAAAAAGTTTATCCATAGAAGAGCTAATGAAATGTCAATATGAATAGCCTGGGGATGCCACATTGTTTTAGACAAGCACATTCTTTTAAAGTCAAAAATGAGGTAAAAAGGAGAAAGAGATACAAAAAAAATGTTTTTGTCAAAAACAAATGGTAACATTCTAAAATTAACAACATGCCTTCCTCTCCTAAATCAAGTCCCACCACCATATAAAGTCAATGTGGACTGTGCGTTACATTTAATATTTGTATTCAATGTTTTGCAAAAAGAACCTTATCACTGTTAAACTGGGACTTTTATCTGATGTGAGACAATTAATTCATGTTTTAAAATCATGTGTGATGGTCTACGATAATTTTGAGACAGACTGTGTTATGGTCCACTGTTTCACGTCCATGAAATGCAGACGACGGCGTCCTTTCTCCTTCACTGGTCAGGTTTCACCTTGCTCAGCTTACAGGTATCCCTGGAAGGGCTTTATTTGTTTTTGCCCGCATGGATTTTACATTTCTTGATTTTTTGTGTATCTCAAAACTTTCATAACAACCCATGTGTCATATCAAAATCTCACAACCTTAAGGTAACTTTGACTTTGTGGGGCTGACATGTAAGCGAGTAATTGCTATCATTAAATACTTGTAAAATGTTCATAGATTCAAAGAAAAACTTTTTTTTGCTCTTTCATGTACGCATTTCCTTCCTATATAGATTTTCACTAAGTTTTATTCTTGATTGTTTCTTTCTGGGTTCCTTTCCTGTCTATGCTTTATTTTACTTATTAGTTTTGTTAGTTTTATTAATATTGGCGTCAGTCTTTTCAGGTTTATTAACTTTATTACTTTCCGGAGGGTATTTAGTTCACCAAAACTTATTTCACTGCTGTGTGAACATTTTTACATCAATAAAAACATTCAGAATCAGATATGGCAGCCAACACCTCCCATTTTTCTTAACATTTTCAATTAATTACTTAGTGGCGAATACTGCCCTGTTTTACGCTCAGTCACTGACTTTGTGCACATGACAGTGATGTGAGATAAAGACTGCTGTTCTACCCATCTTTAGGGACAAGAGAAATGAAACACAGAGCAGGAGAATCAGTTACCAGCCCTGCTTGTGTGGGGGTCCACATGCTTCCCCGAGACCTCAGGCTGACAAGCATACGAGGGTATCTTTGGTTATTGCTGCTCTGAGGCCAGTAGGAGAAAACCTTGAATGTTTTCTTCTCATTTTGATTATGTTAGTTTTTAGTTAGTTCTCATTCCCATCCTCCTATCGTGTAATTTTGCAACATTTTGTTTTTTCGGCAAGACTACGCATTCATAATTTTCTTATTTGGAGCCACAATTGCATTTTGAACATTTAATAACAAGTAAAAGAAAGGGGCTGAGATTTTGTTTTTATGCTCCAAACATTTGATTTTGTGTTAGTGTGAAAACACAAGGGAGCGGGCCCGTGACACAATTCATTTTGCTTTTTATTCAAGTCATGTGTTATTTATTATTGTTAGTAAAATCGATAATTACTAATCACCTACTTTGCATGCATATTTGAAGAAATGATTCATTAGTAACAATGATTTTATAAAATACTATTGCTTGGCTACTTTTCTAATATCAAATTAAAAAATTATCACTCATTGTTAAATTAACTCTGGTCTAAAATAAGGCAAAGGAGAATTTACTTTGAAGTATTTTTCTGCAATTGTAGTCCTGAAGGGAATAACCTGTACCTTCTCTGAGTTTGAGCTCCGGATTATTTTAGGATTCTTGTAAATTCTTGTACTTATAAAAGACCTTTACAAGTACATTGCACTGTCCCCCATTTCCTAGTAGGAGAGGTCTTTAATTTTCGGTGTAAATATCTGGAAGAAGTTAAGTGCCTGGTTAGCATATTATCTTCTCTTTGGGAAATTTTTGCTCAGACCACCTCTTTTCCATTGGTTAAGTAGCTTTCACACAAGGAAAATACTTCTGTGGACTTTGTGATCAGAAAAAAAACGGATCATAAAATCCTCTTTATCCTCAGCCTGGATTCTGCTCTCCAGACAAAGGACTCAGCAGCAGTTTCCTCAAGCTGCTTTACTTTCCTTCTCCACTGCTTCAGACACAGGCTAGCAATGTTTTTCCTTTAGTGAAAACACATTTTAGGTATCTCGCCTCTTACTTTATAAATGGAACAACTAGACAAGTTGCCTCTTAAAGACATACTTACTGCTGGGCACAGTGGTTTGTACTTCAACCCTGGGAAGTGGGGGTGGGTGGATTGTGGAAGTCAGTTGTCAGAGACCAGCCTGAGCAAGAGAGAGACCCCATGTCTGCAAAAATAGAAAAACCATCCAGGCATTGTGGTGGGCACCTGTAGTCCTAGCTACATGGGAGGCTGAGGCAGGAGGATTGCTTGAGCCTAAGAATTTGCAATTGCTGTGAGCTGTGGCACCAAAGCACTCTAGCCAAGGCAACAATGAGACTTTTTCTCAAAAAGAAAAAAAGAAAAGAAAAGAAAAAAAGAAAAATAATATATGTCCTTTTTTTTTTTTTGAGACAGAGCCTCAAGCTGTCACCCTGGATAGAGTTCTGTGGCATCACAGCTCACAGCAACCTCCAATTCCTGGGCTCAAGCGAGTCTCTTGCCTCTTCCCACGTAGCCGGGACTGCAGACGCCCGCCACAATGCCCAGCCATTTTTGGGTTGCAGCCGTCATTGTTTGGTGGGTCCGGGCTGGATTCCAATGCACCTGCTCAGGTGTACCTGGCTGGCGCCTTAGCCCGTTGAGCCACAGGTGCCAAGCCAATTATATATGTCCTTTTTAAGAAAACAAACTATCAAAAATTTAACCTAATTTGAACAATTTTTAAACAGAAACCTACCAAGATTTTTACATTTGAAAAAAATGTGAAGACCAAAGTATCTATGGCCTTTTAATAAAAATAAATATTTAACAAAAGCCATTAACCTTCTCCTCAACTCTATTCAAATTATGACTCATTTAGACCAGTTTACCAGTGAGTGTCTTCCCTTAAAATTACTAAGGCTACAATCTAGTACTGGAACCCAGACACCATTCTTAGAAACTTTCTAGGTTATTATCTATCCTCTTGACATAAAATTGTGTATATTTATAGTAGAACGTTATTGTAATTATAATGTTATAAGGATATTATTGCTTTGATAATGTTCAAAAATTCTGGAAAGCATTGTGAGGAATGTGTAAAAATTATTTAAATATTAATATTTTCTTGTAAGCTTAGGGATTAAGCTAAAAGAGAAAACAGCACACCAATATTTATTTGGACAATTAATATTCAGGTTAAATTGGGAACAATGCTGCAATCCTATAATTGGAATATAATTAAAGGTCTATATAAAGCTGTATAAAAATTAGGTAATAATTTACAGCTATTAAAAAGCAATTCATGTTCTATGTATTTTTAAGAAAGGACATTGATAGTCTACAACTGAAATGATCTTGATTCATATTAGTGAATACATGTTTCATTACTAATGTACAATCCTCACTTTAGTTAGCTGTTCTAAAGAAACCGTGAGGTCTTGCAGTAATCAAGCTATCTTCCAAGGGAGCAGGATGCCAGGGTGCCACCTTCCAGAGTAAATTCCTACTTTTGTTATCAAAAGCAGGTGATTCTGCCAAAGGGAACTTATATCCCAGGGTTCTGCTATCAAAAAGGTTTACTTCTCAATGGCTCTTTTGTTCTATATCATTTTAAATAAAGCAAAATATCAGTCAAACCTGATAATTTAAAAGGTTCTCCCTCTTTTTGGAAAATTGTACTATTAGTCAATACATATATTTATATTGTTTTTTACTCATCTTTCCCCAAGTCATCATAATCAAATCTTTAAAAGAACCCCCTGGATTCACCTATATTCACAGGTATACAGGAATATTGATATTATTAAAATATAAATAAAGAAGAAGGCAAATCAAAAAATTTAAAGGCATAATTTTTTTTGAAAATATTCTGAAAGACAAATAAAAACAGATGAAGATATGCAAGGTATGAAAATCAGACATTTAATTCTATGGAAAAACTACATCATACATTTCAAAGATTAAAAATAATAACTTGAAAGATGAGATATAAAGATAACAGAGTTTAATGAAAATATATCTGATAATGCTTAGGATAAACATTAATAAAAATATTTTATATAATTTAAAAATTAACTACTAATACTGAAAAAAAACATAGTACTATAAAAAATTCAGAACATGAGTAATATAATATTTAGGAGAGAGTTTGAGTCATTTATCATGGAAAATCAATATAAGAATGAATAGAATAAATTTACAAATAGTCAAGGATGTTACAACCATGGCATCCCTTTATAAGTGAAAAAAATAAGCCTGAAATGATCTTAGTTACCTAAGAGACGTTTTAAAATAAAACAACAAGGAGAGAACACAGGAAGTATGTGAATTCATCCGTCTAAAATACAGGGGCCAGGATCACACTCAAAAAGTTATTTTCTCCTTCACGGTGTTTTCAAGAACTTCAAGACTCCGAGCACCTCTCTCCGTCAGTGTCTTTGTCCGACTCCTTGAGCCCTTGCTCACTGTGGCTGGGGACTTTGGTTGTCTCAGCTCTAAGACTTCCCTGGGTGGGTGGCACCTGTGGCTCGACAGAGTAGGGCACCGGCCCATATGCCGGAGGTGGTGGGTTCAAACCCAGCCCGGCCAAAAACTGTAAAAAAAAAGACTTCCCTTGGTTCCCCTTAAGCCTTATTCTGCTAACCTCCTGATTCCCTTCTGGTGGCTGCAGTTTGCAAAGTCTAAAATATCCCATCTACTCTCAACATATTCATGTCTTCACAAACTCCATTCTCTTGAGGTTATATTATTTATCATTTTATTATTCTGTAAGTTGAGGAATATATTGAAGAGTCGTTCAGAGTTCCAGAAGCAGCACTCTGCAGTTTCTCTGGACAGTCTGTATGCTGCACTGCACTTTCACATCCGCTGTCTGTCCTTGTAATGCAGAAATCGAACTGAAAAATAAAGAAATAAGGCAGGATGCTGTGGGAACTTTCAGTAAAACAAGGAAATCTTGATTTTGTGTCTTCTTACAGAGAGAAAGATAAATTTGAGGAAATGATATTTGTCTTCAAATATTTGCAGAAATACAATGAGTTACTGAATTATTGATAAGGAGTAAAACTATTTTCAGGGAATAAAATCTTCTAGGAGAAACTTTTTTTCTCAGTGAAATGAACATCCTTCTTAGAAATGAAGAAATAAATGTTGAATGAATTAGCAATGAGTGAATAAAAGAAAAACAGAACAATTATCCTCATAAGTAATAAGTGTTTATTGGTGAGAAAAAATGTGAAGGCCATTAGTTTCTGAGAATACCTAAACATGTATTCATATAATACGTTCTGGGCATCCAATGTTCTATAGTCCTCATGATATAAGGGGAGGACAGTGACAATCACAAACTCTTTCTCACACACACTCCATCTTTTACCATTCAGAAAATTTAAGATTCTTTCCTCCTGCTCAATTTTTGGAGTGAAATCACACCTTTGAAATATTTTTTGGTAAATATACAAACATGGTCTCATAAATATGAATTTTAATTAGAAATTCACTGAATTTCTTAAGCCATTCATAAAAGAAGCAGGATTTTTTTTTATAATTTTATTGAATCATAATTCTGTACATTGGTGCAATCATAGGGCACGATTCATATACATTCAGAAATGTTTTCATCGTACTGTTACAGATAGCCTTCATGGCATTTTCTTGATCACTATATAAAGA
>CAUYON010022291.1:0-25358 GCA_963573935.1 Arctocebus calabarensis | reverse complement strand
TATATATGTCACTCTGTTAGTTTTAGGATTGGAAACCTATAAAGATTCTGTTTTGATAAGTTAATTTTCCCCAGATATGAAATAACTTTTACTCAGAAAGTAAACTTCTTTTAAAAAAAACAATCAGAAATTAAAGGGCATTTGAGGAATGCTCCTTTGTAATCAAAATGGGAATTTATCCAACTCCCTAATTTCATGGCACCATGTCTATTTCCCAAGGTATAAACTTGATATACCAGATAGTTCAAATTATCCAGAAGAGTGGACAGGAGAGATAGCCTGAAGAGAAAATGACCAATCAGAAATTATCTTCTCACTGAAGCAGATAATTGCATTTGTTCAAGGCATAAAGCTTTAAAAATAAATGATTAAAAAATGTTAAGAGTAGACGAAAAATGCTTTATGTTATTGAACACTATTCATCAGAGAAACAGAAACTAGACCTCGTAGGTAACTAATATACTAACAACAACAAAAATAATAATCTTTCTTGACATATTTAAATTCCAATCAAGGTAGTCAGGGCAAGTGTGGGGTATTAAAGTCAGCAGATTTCCAAAATAAGATTTACCTGTATAGTGCTATGTACTCAATTTCATTTTATTCCCAAATCAGACAAATTTTCCCTTTTACATAAGAATGAATTACCTTAAAGACAATGGATATTCTCAGGTATGTTATTCATGCTTCTCTTTTTACATGCTGCATATATCCAAGGAATTGTATCATCAAAATAATGTCCAAAAGCAATTCTACCCAATTATAATGAAACCTCATTGTACTTATTTTTTTAGGGGGATAGAAAATAATCTTAAAAAGAAAATATGAAATGCAGCATATGCTATGCCTACAGCAGTTTTAACCTCAGGAGCTCACTGAATATAATATAGAGGTCAACTTTTAGCTTTAGAACAACAATATAATGCAGGTTTCACTATAAAAATTTAGGTGGGTTAAAGACCAGCATTACAAATATTCTACCATTTATTTTAAATTCAGAAATAAAATCTACATGGTATTCTGAAAACAAGAGAAACTTACCAATTTTTAGACTTGGGATACACTAGAGAATCAATAGGGAAACAGTTAATACACTATCACAATTTTGTGTCTTAAAGACAAATTTGCAAGAGTTATGTCTTTTAGTTCCAGCAAACACTATCAAGACCAATAATGATTTCCTGCTTCTTGTTGGCATTTTGTTTATTTTCCCCCACTGTGAAACATTTTTCGGATCATCAAACACCAAACTAGATGCAGCAAACCAAATAACAATATTCCAAACCAAAAGATGAAAATATTAGTTAATGCATTGGTTCTTTAATGCTGTGCTGTTTCAAACAAAACATCAAATATTTCATATAGAACTGAAACCCATTTACAATAATGCCTAAACACTTCTGAAATGAAAACCCCACTGTGAAAAAAATGGTATATACCAATGAGCAACATAAAATGTTCACATCAACCCCAAATTTGGCTATCCATAAAGTGATTATGTTTTCAGCATTAATTTAGCACATATGCATACATGAAATTATCAAGTTCATTTTTGAGAAATCGTATTTCAGTTCTGAAAAGGTAGAGAATGTCAGCCTAGAGTATTTACTTCTAATGAAGAAAAGGTGGTATTTTGGATGCCAAATGCTCTGACTAATCAAACTGTATATATGATAATCTTTTTTTTCACCAACTGTCAGGTATCATGGGGTCTTTAGAATGGTCTATTTTTCAAATATGTTGTTATGCATCATAATCAGTGATTTTCCAAAATAAAACACATTTTAAAAGGTAATATTAAAATTATTCTTTTCTTCATCATCCTGTCAAATGTTTGTTCTCGCTCTCTCCTAAGGTTAAATCTTTGATTTTGGAAACTCAGTATCTAATAGGTTAAAGGTAGACATAAGAAATTTGGGGGACAATAAATGTCAATATTTGGTTCTGAAATTCACCAATTAGATTCTGTGGCTCTGTTATTTACCTATAAGAAGACACCCAATGGCACTTTGAGAATGAAACTTGTATAAATTATCACTGCCCAATTCATGTTATTTACGGATCCTCTTTAAATGCTAGTTTGAAGAACTTCAAAGACACAATTCAAATGACAGAATTCTACCTTTGTGCCCTCATGTCAGTATGCATTATTTCCGAATTCATTTCACATATTCTGTTATAGGTCAGCTACCTAAAAATATTTGGAATACCAATAGCTTTAATACACATATGTCCTAAAATTGGGATATTATTTTCAGTATAAAAATTGACTGTTAAATTACAATAGTGATGGAAACAGCACATATGCCCATTTCAAACCACCTAGGGGGGTGCAAGTAAACTGTATGTCAGCTGTACTGCAGGACAGAAGCCAAGATAAACTAATATAATACACTATTTGTTCTCCAGGCAGAAATACATTCACTTGTCACATATTCTTTTCCAAGGCCCAAGGAATATCTAAAAGCGGGTCTTCAGAAAGTTTAGATTTTAGTAAGAGTTTCCTTCTAACTCCAATCAGACTTTCAGTTTACAACCACATAATCCCTCTCCTAAACTCATGCCATCCTCACCAACATATAAAGCTGCATCAGAGACTCGTAGTGAGGGTGAGCCCCTAACCAAGCTCAGAGAATTACCCACCTGGGCTCTGGTCATAACCACAGACTGACACTCAGGAATTAAGACAGGGCGAGGGGCAGCCCCCATTTTAGTGGCGTACATACACAAAGTAACCCTCCTTTAATTTACAAAAGAAATTAATGTCACAGAATGTTTCTCTATAAAAGATATGTAATAAAGTAATAATATCAATAAAATAGCTAATACTAAAGCAAAGCTTTCATCAATAAGCTTCGAGAACTTTGAAGGAGGAAAATGGCTTCACGAAATGGTAGTCCAGGTTCCCACAGTGTGGACACTGCTGGACGTTGCTATATTCGGAGAAGTACTGCATCCCGATCCGCACGTCGATCACCGGCTTCCCACAGTGCTTACAGTTGAGGCGGGCCTGGGGAAAACAGACACCGTAAGCCACAATACCCTTCAGCTTTGCAACACTTGTCAAAGTCATCGAAACCAGAATTCTAGGAAAATGATCCAGGATTCAGTAAAGCCTTCCCTTTTCTACCAAAAGTAGGGTAAGCCTGAAAGACTCCCGACTTCTCTCATGATAGGCCGCCCTGCCAGTGGTTTCACCTGCTGATGAGAGGACTAAACTAGTAGTGCATCGCCTTCTCCGCTAAAGTTCCCCTAACAATAGGGAATCCTTCCCTTGGGATTTTAAGACTGCCTAAAAGCTGACTTTCTTCACCTAGACCTGCATGAAACTTGTTTGAAGATTATTTTTAAAAATCACATACATTTTCATTTCACTCCATATAACATCTGTGTTTTCTTTGATGTAAAAATGAAATTTCCCTAAAATACTCGAGCAATATTAGCAATCCAGGAAGAAGTGCTGTGCTGATCCAGAGGCCTCCTGAACCCATCAGCACAGAGCAGCTAACGCTCACGCTCAGCCTCTCTCAGCAACATGGACCTGGCACTTTTCAGCAATGGGTCTGGGACTAAAGTGAATAACTAGAAATTATAAATGAAACCAAATCTCAATAGAGATTCATTTTTTTAATGTGAGAAAAAAGTATAATCTTAATTTGTCCTCCAAACACTCCTGTGAGGAAGGCTGCCTCATTTGCATTTTAGAAAATGAAACTACCATGCAGAGACCACTCAGAAAGCAGGAGAGCTGAGATCTGAACCTCAGGAGCCTGCTCTGAAGCCCCCATTCACAGTTACTTTCCTGTAACCTGAACTGAACTCCCTTTTCTTGACCATTTCCTCTCTGAACAACACTAAAAGTGAGGTTCTAATCAAACTTCTCTCTTTAACCTGTTATGCCCAGCTAATAACCAATTATTGTTTATTTTTGGCTCCATCTTATTAGAAGCCTTCTCTTGATTACTTAGCAGTGTTTAATACTCATATACCTACAAAAATATTGCCAGTTGGACTTAAAATTAGGAAAAAAAAAAAAAAACAGTAGGGGCAGCATCTGTGGCTCAAAAGAGTAGGGCACCAGCCCCATAAACCAGACGTGGCAGGTTCAAACCCAGCCTCTGGCCAAAAACTGCAAAAAAAAAAAAAAATAAAATAAAATAGTAATCAAACATGTCTTCCAGTTTAGTAGAGAGCCAGCTAATAAAGATCTAGGCTTAAATTGTTTAAAGGAAAAAATACAGTGTCTATTGGGTACCAAGAGGCTGTGTGTAGCAGGATGCTATTCTGTTTTTCTCCTCTAAAGATACAGAACTATTCCCACTGCCTTGGTGCAGCAGAAGGAGTACCAGAACGGGAATTTTAAGTTTTTGTTATGGCCACGAGTTACATGGCCCTGAGTAAAAGCACTCACATATTTTAGACCTCCATTCTACGTGGAAGACAAAGGGGCTGCACCAGACCTTCTTTCCTGTGCTGATGTTCTTTAACATGCCCAAACCTTCTTTCACTTCCTTTTTTCTTTAATTTAAAAAATAATCCTCTGCAGTGTATGTGCAGAGTTGTGAAGCCACTTCCTTTGGTTTCTGTCATTGCAAGAATTGGTAGTAAGGCACAAAAACTATCATAAAATGCTACAGTGAACAATTAAAAGATGGTGATACCTCATTTCCAAGGCTAAGTTTAAAGATAAAAATGTAGTTGGCAGCGTACAGTGGCCAAAGGTGTAGTACACCTTGTACAGTGTTTACACCTATAATTTCAGCACTCTGAGAGGCAAAGGCAAGTAGATCCCCTGAGACCAGGAGTTTGAGACTAGCATTGGCAACATAGTAAGACCCTATCTCTACAGAAAAAAAAAAAATTAGCTGGCTATGACTATGTGCATCTGTAGTCCCCTCTACTTGGGAGGCTGAGGTAGGAGGATCACTTAAGCCCAGGAGTTTGAGGCTGCAGGGAGCTATGACTGTGCTACTGCACTTCAGCCTAGGTGACAGAGCAAGACCCTAGCTAGAGCAGTAAGTGGTCAGTGCACTAGAATAAGCATAAAATTAGTCAATCCTCTCTGGAATCAAAGAATGAGTGGGCTACAGATGATCATTTAGATCTCTTACAATCATATTTCTCTTCTGCAAAACATTATTAACATGGACAAAATACAGCTAAAATACTACCAACTTTTCAATTCAACACATACAGGTCATCTTTGGAATAAAGCAGTAACAGTAAGGATATTATTTTTACAAAAATCAATTCTTAACTCTGAAGATATAAAACTACACAATAACTAATAAAGTATCATCAGTTATAAAAAGCCAGGCATGGACACTGAAGGGCAAAGGAAAATTTCTCTCCTATCCATGAATATCAAGGAATTATTACCAAGAGCTGGCTAACATGTAGGAAATATTTTGTAAATATTGCATTTTGTAAAATTTTGTAACGAATATTTTGCAAATAAAGGTATATTTAGCTATAATTTCCCACTTTTCCCTATGTATGGCTAACCTTTGGGACACTGTATAGGCAAGTTATTTTCTTCCCCCAAATACTTGGAAATAAATCAAGAAGTATCCAAGGATTTTGTTTCCTGTGTTTCTATGAGTTTATTTAATGTGTGAATGTGTTTTCATAAGCAATACTTCCCAATTTTCCCAATGACAGCTAAATTTCAAATGTTCTGTTAGCAGTAGAAAATGCCTTGTTTTACGATTGATTTAAGGATTATCAATCTTTCATGTCAACCTCAAACGCCTTACAAAGCAGACAACTCCTAGTAATTGCATTATCTCACAGAAAGGAAAAACAAATCTTGTCTCTTACAGAAAACTTCTTCTTCCTTTTAATAACATTTTCTCATTAGAAATTAGTATAAGCTAATCATACAAAATATCAGAAAACATACACAAGCAGAAAGAAAACCACAGAACAACCCAGCCTCCTACCACCAGACCATCTATAACCATCTGGTAACTTATCAGCAGATCCCTTTTCATGTTCACTTATTTACAAATGTGAGCATGTTATTATGCCGTGTTAGCACCTGCTTTTTTGATTTAATAAACTGACAATACTTTCCACATAATTACACGGCCACACACTATTCCACTAACTGGCTACATCACAATGCAATAAATCCACCATCACTGCGGAACTTGGGGGAGTTTTATGACTGTCAGAAGTATCTTCTTCTCTTATATTTACTTGGGGACAGAAGCCTAGTATCACCACTGCTCCTGCCCCCTCAGTGGGGCTGATACCAACCTGACAGCACGGAGAAGCAGCCAGGATGTCGTAGGTGTACATGGTCCCCAGCTGGTGCCAGCTACCATCCCACCGCGACTTACACTTGATGCAGATGATCTTGTGAACCCCTTCCAGGCAGTCCACGCACACCGCATAGAGATGCATGAGTCTCCCTGTGCATAGAAGAACAAAGCTCAGAGCAGCTACCATGAAAATCACGTTTTATAGCCAATTATAAGCAAACACTGTATCATTTGGATAAACATAAAAAGCCAAACATAATTATCACAGAAGCCATCCTTTTAAAATAATTATGAATTACTATTGTCATAAAACATGTACTTTAGGTTCAAACTTATTAAAACTTGCTTAAATTAATTTTCTGAAAAGTGCTGCTACGTTTACATAACTCGTGTATGTCCATCCAAATTCCAATAATGAAGCCACACTGTAGCCTATACAGTATTCAGTTGGGACTTTCTAAAAAAAGTCACCATGTGGAGGCTGCAGGCTGAACCAATGCTGCTGGTTTTGTCTTGGGCTCTCACCCACCAACTCTCATTATAAAAAAGTTAAAGTCTGCCATGAAATTGATAGCCCAGAATTACACCATAGCCAAAATTACTATGTTAACTGTCCTTGTCCCAAAAATTGCTCAAACATCACAACATCTAATTTAGGAACCAGAATTACATCTTATTTGTAAGTAACTTTTTAAAAGTTGTTCAATGTCTTTAGTATAGTATTTACTTGGCTCTTAAACACTGAAATCCCATCTTCCATTATTCATCAACATCATAATGCTTATAAAGGAAAGATGTCATCGTAGTTTATAGGAAAGGCTCAGAGTTCAAATAATTGTGGAAGAGAAAGCATGTCCAGGATCTGCCTGGGTAATGTCTAACAACAACATTTCTGCTCTCTGTGCACGAACCAAGCAGCTCCAGGAATCAGGAGAACACACACTACCTTATGGCTTCTTAATCAGAACATGCTGCCCACTGCCAGCAGTCAGACTGTGGGTCTTCACGACTCAAGTACTAAGAACTAACCTGCTCCTTACCCTTATACACAGTACTTAAAAGGGTCCCCTTCTATTATATTTGCTTACATGGTGAGGGCAAGAACCACGTCTTATTCATTTTCATAGACTCAATGTCTAGTGCAAAGTCGGGAATGTAGAAAGTACTCTGTTAAGTGTGTTTTGGGTGAATGGATGGGGAATGTTAATAGTCAAAGACAGCATGACCTTGGAGACCGCTATGCCCAAAACAGTTAGTGACAAGTGCTTCTTACAACATTGCCCACTGCACTAGGGCACTGGAAAAAATAAAAAGGTGTCACACATCATGCCCACTCTGAGAAGCCTTGGGGCATGTCAGAAGTGAGTTCAAGTATTGGGAGCCCCTGGAAAATGCTCCATTTGTAGTCTATTTGTCCTAGACTTACTGCAATTCTCCATCCAGGAAGGGTGAGGGCAGGGTTGGACACAGAAGCCAGATGCTGATAACAATGGCCATGAAAATGAAGATAAGTTCTTTCTACTGAGTGCTTACCAAAGGTCTGGCACTGTGCTACAAGGTCTATGTGAATCATTTCATTTAGGCCTCACAGCAACCCTGTAAAGTAAATTCCTGTTACTCCTACTTCAGCTAGAAGGAACTGAAGCTAGAGTGTGTGGACAGCTTGCCCAAGTTCACAAGATAGTACGTAGTGAAGTTCAGACTGAAACCCACATCTGTCTCCTAACCTATAGGTAAACTCACAGAACACCTGGCCTAGACTGAGTCTCCAGGTTTGTCTCAGTTCCTATTGACCTAAGTATACAGAATTTTAAACGCTAGGATTTTGAGTTTAAACAAAAAAGCAGATTCTTAAGAAAACAATCACATGTTGTTCAAAGCAGTAAAGAACCCAATAGAAGATCTTCCTAATCAGATCGATCTTAGTAAGTGATTAAAACCAAACATAACATTTTTTCAGTGGAAGAATAAGAACAGAAGCCAGAGGCGGAGAGGGTGCGGGGCAGTGAGGAGGACAGGGCAGGGCAGGGCAGGGCAGGGGAGTGACAACCCACAAAGGGCACCACTGAGGACAACCAGCACTGTGTAGCAAACATAATCAACTGCGTGAGCCTGTGGCCGGGAACGTGGCCTTTCCAATGGAGTTCAAATGCTTTCAACTCAAGAATCCATGGTCGGGAATGTGTTATTGAAGAAATGATTTATGCTAGCTTACTATACATAAAAATACAGGGACTTCTGCACAATGTAGCAATAAAAACACTAATATGTGGTCCAGGCCTCAACTTGTGGCACTGATAACTGCTCCCATACTGATCTAACACTTTTATAATCCATAGCTCAAATTCTCAATATCTTTGCAGTGCACACCTAACACATCCCTTATATTTATGTGGGCACACTAGTACTGAGGCCTACCTAATTTTCACCTTTTTCCTCACCTGCTCCCCAGTTAGTATGCTCAAGATTGGTTGCAGGCTCTGTCATATCTTCTGCCTTTTTCTTTTCCTCTTCTCTCCATTTAAGAGGTCTTCCTACTCTTAGGATTTTAACCACCACTGTTATGAAATAAGCTCCCTAGCATCCACTTAGAAGTGCTCATTTCTACCCATGCTTGCAAGACATCTCCACACAAGTCCCACCATCCTTTTCAACCCAACACATGCAAGTCTCATCTTCTCCTATCCCCTAACTTTCTCCACCTCTGTCTGTGATTGTACTATTTATACAGTCTAAAAGAAAAGTGAGCTCACAAAGACTCTTCTTCAGCCTTACAGTCAAGGTGAACCCAAACCCAAAGCTGTTAATTTCCTTTAAGATTAAAATCTCTTAAAGATATCCCCTACCTTTTCCATCCACCGACCCCACCTGGCTGTCTCATCTTCTCACACTGTGGCTAGAGAAATAAAAGTTTCAACTCTCTAGAACCTATTCTTTTCAAACTTTCCCCATGTGACTATCTGCTTTACAAAAGTGTTAAAAACCACAAAGAATATGGTGAAGCTCCTAATTATGGCTTGAAAGGACCCCAACACCCAGTCTCTAACTACCGTCTTCATTATCCACCCTAGGATACTTGGTGTCAACCTAACAGTTCTCTCCCTATCTCCTGATCACAACCTGTCCTTTTTTTTTCCTACCACCCTTTCTTCATTCACATTGCTCCTTCTCTTCATCAACAAACATGTGACATAACTACATTCTCTGCTTATCAAGATCAAGCACAACTTTTCACATCTACCTTCATGCTGCCTCCTTTGATTAACCAGCCCAAGGTAGCTCATTCCTCTGTTGATCTTACAAGACACCTAATGTATATGAAATCCAGGTGCTACTTATTCCACATGTGGTACTAGGACCTTAGGCCTGGTAAAGTTAGTTACATTTTATAAAAGCATCTTATACACTAAGATTATGAACTGAAGACAGGCAAAGAACCAACTAATCAACACAGTGCATCAAAAGAATTTGTCCATCATGAATAGAAGAACAATCCTACTCTCATTTACAATTTACCCTTTTTCATCTTCATAAAAAAATGTTTCAAGATTGAAGATGAAGTAAAGATATTTCCATCTCCTTCCCTCTAAAATTACCCCTAAACAGGATAAAGAAAAAGAAATAAAATCACAAACTACATCTTTCCTGAATGAAACAAAATATGTGAGTGGATGCAGGAATGGTAAATAGTTTAGCTCTGATGCTCAACAACAAGCACTGGGGAGGGCAGAACGAGGTGCTGAAAAGGGAAACAGCAGGATGCAGTAAATTACAAATGACCGTGAAATCTGTGCCACTCTTTCCACCAAGAAGCAGAGTATGGGCTGGCATTCTTCCTTTGGGAGGCCATGCCAACTCCTTGCTCTCTTTTACTCTCTAGCTTTCTTTCTCCTTCCAAGAATACAGTCTATACTTTTATATCCTAAAAAAAAAAGAAAGAAAAAGAAGAAAAGAAAAAACCAGATAGCTATAGCATTTGAACATAGGCTAGCCTTAGAATTTACATTGATAAACAAAATGTAATAGAAGGGAAGTCATTCAGTTCCAAGCTTAGGCCTAGGATAAGACCTTGTAGCTTCTACGCTCACCCTGTTGAACGGCTGCCCTGAGAACACCATGTGAAAAAGCCCAAACCAACCTACCAGAAGACAAATGACTGCATGGAACACAGACGAGCATTCCAACTGAGGGCTCCTAGACCAACCCAACTGTCCTACTAACCAACCCATAGAATTGTGAGAAGTCATGAAATCATCACTGTTTTAAACCATTAAATTTTGGAGTGCTCTGCTTTACAACAATGGTTGAAAGACACAGGGGGGTAGATAAAGTCCTCAAAACGGAGGAGACTGCACTCCCTGCAATTTCAGTTCCCTTTCATTGCTCAGAAAGCCAACACAAGAAATTGCATCCATGAAACAACAGGATGCTATAAAAAGAGCTCTTGGAAATTAAAAATAATAAAGAACAGAAAATCTTAAATTCAGCAAAAATACTGGAATATAAGGAAAATATAAGACATTTTCCGCAAAGCAGAATAAAGAGATAAACAACAGGTCCAAATATATGTGTGTGTGTATATATCTTTATAAACATTAGTAAGCCCCCCCGAAAGAAAGAATCAATCTAAGAGATTCAGTATCTGATTTTAAGTGAAAATAGTGAGGAGGAAATTATCAAAGAATACAACAGAAAATTTCTCCAAATGGAAAACCATTAAGTTAAAGGGCCAAGAGAGTATAGAGGAGAGAGTACAATGAACAGAGGTGGATTCATTGTACCACACATCACATCATGGTGAAATTTCAGAATATTAGGGATATAAAGAGAGAGCCTTAAAACCTTCAAAGAGGGGCAGATGTGGAGGCAAGACAGGAATAAGAACATTAGACTTCTCAGTAGTGACACTGTAAGACAGTAGACAGTAAAGACTATACCCAGTTAGCTACACAGCATCAAGTATGATGCTTTAAGGGAGATAGTCTCAGACTTTCAAAACCTCAAATCACCTACTCCCATGCTCCCTTTCTCAGAAACTACCTGGGGGGTGTTTCCTAACAAATTGAGGGAATACACCAACAAAATATAAAATCTAGGAAACAAGGTAAAAAATAAATGAAGATATTTCTAGAAGCACAGTGTAGAGAACAGCAGGTCCTGAGTCTCCTACCAGAACAGGTAGGAGCAGGAGCATCAAAGTTCTCTACAAAGGATATTTTCAAGAAAAAAAAAAAATCCTCAACTGACAAATATGTGGAGATGTTTTTGAAAGATGGTTTGTGAAGCTGCTGGATAAGTGAGAACTAGCCAAAGGTTAAAAAAAAGAAAGCTATGCAAATAACATGAATTAACTATTAAGTCTAATAAAAACAAAAGGTGTCCTAGAGTATAGTGTACTCTATAATAAGAAATAACCCTAGTAAGTGAATAACTTCTTGGCTCAACATGAAATATTTACATACTCATGATAATCAACACATGAATTATGAGACAGGAGAAAGGGGACAGACACCTAGTCATCCACCTTAAAAGTAAAAGCCAAGGGATAATATATAAAATTGGAGAATGAAGACAGCACTATTTAAAATGTTAAAAACTTGACATGTAAGATTTGAAAGTGTCCCTGGGAAACTGTGACAGCAGGGGCTGGTGGGAAGACGGTAGGTGAGGATATATCACTTTTACTACTGGCTTCTTTGGCACACATTTAAAGCATGACATATGAGGTAGGACAATTAAGTTCACGAGCTCTTCCTAGTAAAACTGTTATATGCCTCATTGCTCAATATCACCATGTTCACTTTTGAAGTACCCCCCCTCCTTGGGAAGCTATGCATTAAGCCAGTATCTAGTCCACACTTCTAAGTAATTTTAGAACAATTTTTCTGGAATGGCCATCAGAGCTGTCATTCTACAGGATCTGACAATTAAGTTAGGGAAAGGGTGGATCAGGCACTGCTGTCAGTGCACAGTTTCCCAAGGGAAGGACTTCGCAAGCGACCAGAGCAATACTCAGCAATGAGGTCCACAGCATTTTTTCCAGAATAAGTTTGCAAATGTGATTGTCCAACCTCACATCATACATCTCATCTTTACAGAAAGTTCAATAGTTTTACATAAACTGTCAGATTTCTCAATTATACTACCCAACCCCTTATTCAACTTATGGCTGAAATGTAAATGTACCCATGTCCTTGTATGTCATTCATAGTAACAAGAAGCTTCCCCACCATCCTTTCCCTCCGCCACTGCCACCGGGCTAATGTATGAGCTTTGGATAATCCTCTATTTTCTTTTTGCTATCAAGACAGCAGTCTCATCCTTCATTTCCAAATTTCAAACTTAATTCAACTAATCTACAAATACCTCACCCATTTCTGACCCCTACTTATCCTCACTGTCCTGTTTACAATGATCAAAGGGAATACATAGCTTGTTGGGCACATTAAAACAGGTTTCAAAGGCAACTATTTTACAAGTGACAACTATCCAATTCCTTCCTTAAATTTTCTCCCAGTTACAAAAAAAATACACACCAGCAACTGTCTGCAACTTACAGCAGAACAAAAACATAAAATTACCCACCAGGACAACTAAAGTGACATCACAGTAAAGAAATCACCACCACCTCACCAGACAAAGCTAAAATAGTCAAATGTTACCTAGCACCTGACTAGAACAAAATCAGCGAAAATTAAGCCAAACAGCAATTACATCTTATTTGCTGCTTGGTTTTTAACAAAACAGAAAGTAGGCAAGGTGAATTAACACCTATACCTTGAAGGTGACAAGGAACATCATACTCGATCTCATCGTGTCTCGAGGGGCTTAAGAACAGAGTTCCGTCCACCAGTGGGAACTGTTCGAACACCGGGAGCGCCCGGTGGCACAGGGCGCAATTCACCACGTTCCTGTGGCTGGCACTGAGGGCCGCCAGAATGAACTTCCGCAGATCCTCCCCCTGGCCCACTTGGGCATCGTCTTCCATCCGCACGTGGAAAGTGTTCAACTTATGCCTGGGGATGTGAGCGAGGAGCTCCGAGAGGTCCAGCCGCCGCAGGAACTGCACAGGGGCATCGAAGTGTCCCCCCCTGTGAACCGACAGCCCAGCTGGGCTATAATCAAAGTGGGCGTTTCTGAACACGTGGCTCCCGGACAGGGCCTTCTTGTGAGGCTCCAGATGGATGGCATTCTTTAAGAACTCCCCGAGGTACCTCGAGGAACGGGGGCCACTGAAGTGGGCGGGGGAGAGGATGGAGTAGCCGGTGGGTGGGGACTGGCCCGGGGAGCCGCATGGGGAGCGGGCCCCGTAGGCCGAGGCACCGCCCGCCTTCTCCTGGGAGTTCTGCCGGTCCATGGAATGGCGCCGGGGCAGGTCATGGCTCGGGCCTTTCTGGGGCTTACTTGGGGGCCTGCACTTTTTGGCCTCCTCTGCAGCCTCGCCGGGGGGCCTCCCTGTGTTCTTCTCCGAGCCAGACTTCTTCTTCTTCTCGTCCTGCATCCGCTTCACCTGGTACCAGTCCGTGTCCTTCTTTAAGTGGCCCTGCCCGCAGCGGCAGGAGCAGAAGCGGAAGGCCAGGTCGTAGCCCTTCTTTGTCCACATGTTCTGGCGGCACTGCTTCTCGTTCCAGCTGCGCGCGCGGCCGATGCAGTTGAACTGGACAAGGATGCTGCTCTCCCACTCGTAGAAGCACTGCAAGTGCATCCAGGGGCTGCAGGGGCAGTGCTCATTGTTGCACACCACCTTCTGGTAGTCGTCCTTCTCCAGGTCCACTGGCCTCCCGAAGCTGCAGATTAGGGGCGTGGCACAGGGGGCTTCTGGGGCGGAACAAGGAGAGAGAGAGAAAGAGATTCAGGTCACAGGACACCGGGATCCCAGCCCACACCGTAGCAAAGAGCAGAGCTATCATCTGCACTAGCCCATTGGGGTCAAAGGAATGATTTCTCAGTGTCAAGATTTCTAGCACTAGAATGCAAACACCAGATAGGATTAGAAAACATTTAACTTTTTCTTCTGGTATGATGTATGCCAAGGGAATTTATTTCTGTTATGTATTATCTGCTGAAAAACATACTAGAAAGTGTTAAAAAAAAAAAAAAATCCAAACTGCTCACAGTACAATTAGCTGTGTGTCAGTACAGGTGGATTATCCCTAATCTGAAATGCTACAAAATCTGGAATTTTCTGAGCACCAACATAATGCTCAAAGGAAATGCTCACTGGAGCCCTTCAGACTTTGTATTTTTGGATTAGGGATAGTCAACCTCTACTTGCAACAGTACAGTATGAGGTTGCTCTAAATTGGGGTGTAATGACAGAAAGTTTCAGAGTTCCTTTTAAAGAGAATCACTCCATTGAACTATGAAATAATAACATGAAGCGACTTAACCAAACGGTTCTGGTGGTTATCTCCAAAAGGGCCTTTGAAAGCCTTTATTCAAAGGTTTTAGTAGCCTAAATAAAGACGCTAGAAAACCGCCCAGCCTCACCTCCAGTTCTCTTCTAGGATACAGTGATTGATACCTAATGGCAGGGATATTTGCTCAAACTAATTGTTGGTCTACACAGAAATACTACCGGTTTATGAATAAACAAAACCAAATCAGAACTCTCCTAAAGCTATTAGACAGAAAGTGAGGATATATTTGTACCCTACCTTTAAAAATATGTTCCCCTGGCTCGGCGCCTGTGGCTCATCGGGCAAAGTAGCCAGCCACGTACACCTGAGCTGGCGGGTTCGAATCCAGCCAGGGCCCGCCAAACAACAATTGACGGCTACAACCAAAAAATGGCCGGGCGTTGTGGCAGGCGCCTATAGTCCCAGCTACTTGGGAGGCAGAGGCAGGAGACTCGCTTAAGCCCAGGAATTGGAGGTTGCTGTGAGTTGTGATGTCACAGCACTCTCTCCAGGGTGATAGCTTGAGGCTCTGTCTCAAAAAATAAATAAATAAATAAAAATATGTCCCCCAATCCAGGTCCAAACAGCCAGGTAGGTTCTCAGAGAGAAAGGAAAACACAATGAAGAAAAGTAAAATCCATTTTCTAAGGGGTAAATGTGATTTATGGAGACTAGCTCCACTGATTCCTCATAACTTCTCAGTGATAACGGAGCAGTTGAGTTTAGAACTTATTTTTTAAATCTCAAAAAGATGTGATATAGACAGTAAAAGAGTGACTCCCAGAGGTGGGGCGGGGGGGGAAGAGAGGGATGAACAGGTGCAGCACAGAGGATTTGGGGGTCAGTAAAACTTTTCTGTAATGATGGATACATATCATACACTGGTCAAAATCCGCAAGATGTACAACGCCACGAGTGAACCATGATATAAACTATGAAATTAAGCTAGGGTGATGGGCCAATGTAGGTTCACAGATTAAAACATATGATTTATGTACCATTCAGTGTTGATAATAGGGGGAGCCAGAGAGAGGCAGGAGGTAGACGCGATCTCTCTATACTTTCTATTTTTTCTATGAACTTAAGACTGCTCTAAAAAATAAAAATCTAGCTCTCTCTTTTCTCTCCTATCCCCCTGTGTGTGTCTCTTCTCCTGTCCTCTTCTCTTCTCTCTCCCCCTTCCCTCTCTCCCTCCTCCATAATGCTGCTCTGCAGCTTCCCCCGCCAATAAAGACCTTTCATACAAAAAATAAAAATAAAAATAAAATAAAAATCTATTCTTTTAAAAAAAAAAAAAGGCATGTGTAAGTCACAGTTCCACACAGTAAGTTGCTGTGTAAAAGGAGACTATTTAGTTCAACTGGTTAATTCTCAATTTCCTCAGCTATAAAGTGGGCATTAAGTATATTAGCTACCTTATAGAGATTTTTGTGAGGATTAAATAAGAAATGCTTACAGAACGTTTAGCACAGTACTTGGCACATAAGGATTCATTAATGTTGTTGTTCTTATCATTAGCCAACTCTGAAAGCCACAGTTTAGGATGTTTTTATCTGCAAAAGCAGCTATGTAACAAGGTGGCTGGGGAGCAAAGTCAGAGATGGCAAAACTGACCAAATGTGGGGCCAAACTAGGACACTAAGAATCTGGCAGTGTAAGATCAAGGAAGGAAATCTGATGCCACAGGCCCTAACCAGGGCCTGTCAGCTGTGTGGAGTTGGGACTGAGTGTGACTCTCTGGCTAACACTGCAGGTAACGCCTTCCTGCGGTGTCTGTGCATTGCTACAATTTTCAATATAATTGAAGTCACTCCTTCACATTTCCGGGCTATTATATTATCATTTGGTTCTTCTTTTGCCTCCCATTCTCTAAAATAAGTACTCCCAAGATTCATGCCCAGCATTTCTCTTCACTTCTCAAAGGCAAAAGGCAAAGATTAAAATCCGCCATTTCATACTGAGGGCACTATTGACATCTGGACGATTCTCTGTGGGGTAGACCGTGTACTGCATCACTGGACCCCAAGTGCTCAGTGTCTGTACCACCCCTCTGCTCACTGACCCTCCCTGTCATGACATCCTAACGTCAATAATGTTTTCAAAAGGCCCCTGTTAAGGTCTGGTCTACACCCAATTGGGAACCACTAGGCTTGGTCATGAAGTGCCACATGCCATGCATGGCACTTGAGACTGTTATCTCTTATAGGCAAGAAGCTTCAGAGTTCTGTTTTAGAAAGCTCTCCTGGTGACAGTATGGAACACAGGACAGGAGGCAAGGAAGCAGGGAGGCAGGGAGGTCAAGGATGGGGGCAGTAATCCCGGTTGAAAATGATGAGTGCCTAAACTTGGGGGCAGCATAAGATGACTCAGTGTGCATGTGGCCACACTGATGAACAGCAAACAAGGCAATGGCAAGCTGAACACTTAGGCCTGCTCTGTTCTGCACTTGCTGATTTAGAAGCGCATGTGCACCAATGAGGTGGAGACACACAGGACCCTGATTCAGAGCTATGAATACAGATGCTGAGTCACCTGCCCAGAGACAGTGGTCAAATAAATCCATAGGACTAACAAGATGACCAAGAGGAATGTAAGGAGTGGGCAGAGGAACCAACAAAGCAAGGAAAGCAGGGCTGGAATCAAGGCTGGAGGAGAAGAGTCCTTTACAGAGACTGGTAAACAAACTGAGAAAACTCTATAGGCCAGGTGTCCTCAAACTTTTTAAACAGGGGGCCAATTCACTGTCCCTCAGACCGTTGAAGGCCAGACTATAGTTAAAAAAAAAAAAAACTATGAACAAATTCCTATACATACTGCACATATCTTATTTTGAAGTTAAAAACAAAAAGGGAACAAATACAATTCACACTGTCTCAAGTGGCCCGCGGGCCATAGTTTGAGGACCCCTGCTCTAGGCAGTCAAGGGAAAGTTTTAAGAATGGAGCACTGTAAAAGTCGCAGCGTATCAGGTAAGATCAGTGTTTTCTCAATCTCTGCACCACTGGCGTTCTGCACTGCTGGGCTGGATGACGCCTAGTGGCGTGAGCCCTCCCACCACTGCAGAATGCGCAGCAGCATCCCACCCCCACTGCCACCTGCCCCATGATGCTGCAAACAGCCCCCACAAAATGTCTCTAAGCATCGCCAGATATCCCCTGGGGCAAAATCACCCCAGGCTGACAACCACTAGACATGCCTTGAAGAGCCCTTCCAGAAGGAGCAGGGAACCTGGCACTGCCACCTCAGGGAGAAAGCTCCAGCAGATGACAGAGAGCAGGTCAGAGGAGGACAGTGAGGAGTGGAGGGTGAGGTAGAAAGGCAGGAACAGGGTGGCTCACCCAGGAAACTTACCTCAGAGTGTAAGTGTAGTGGGAAGGAAAGAGGATGGGCAGAGGACAGAAGACGTCCAAAACTGAGACCTAAGGACATTTACAAAAGGGGAAATGAAGGCCAAAGACTCAGCACAGGGAATGAACCATGGCAGTCTCCTGCTCAAAACTTTCACAAGCTTACCACTGCCCACTGAATTATAAATACAACATTCCACAGACTCAACAGAGGTGTTGAGACCCATGAAGCCTATATAAGTATTAGTGCCCACTGTCACTGTGGGATTCCAGGGCCTCTGCAAAATGGCCCTAAGCCAGTTTGTCAACTTTTGTATATTTGATCTCTGTGGCTACTCCTTCATCTTCATTTGTCCAAATCCCATTCCGGCTGGGACAGCAATTCACAGTACAGACTCTACAACCAGACTGCCTAAATTGGAATCCCAGACTGATACTGATTGAGCTGTGTGCTCTTGAACAAGCTATTTAACTTCTCTTCATGTCAATTTCCTTTGCATAAAATGCAGATAATAACAATATATTTTACATGTTAGTTAAAAAGATTAAAAAAAAAAAAACCGATACACATATAGTGCTTCGAATAAAGCTAACACCTAGTTAAACTCCTTCCCTTCCTCCTTCTGCATCAAGGTCCACCTCCAGACACCACTTTAACCAGGACACCCCCAGCATGGTCTGCTCTGAATCTTACTCAAGTCCCTCACCGTGGGGAGCCTAATGACTCCTCTTACCATCTCTGTATTCCTGGCACTAGACCCAGGTCTCACGACAAATCTGATGCTGAAGAAAGTTGCCTTGAAGACACTGGCACATCAAACCAACACATGAGAAGAAAGAAAAGAGAGCTGCAATCCTAGCCAGACAGAAAGACCCACTGAACAGAAGTGGGGAAGAAGAGGGGTTTGAAACTCTGTGTAAATTAACCACAGTCAGTCACCTGGGTTATGGCCTTTGATGTGCTTTGAAATGTTAATTAGTCTATTAAGTTCAGTTGTTTTTATCTTCAATCTTTCCAAGGAACAGCCAGGGAGGGAATGTCTATGAAATGTAATGGCAATAACTAAAACATATTAACCCAGGACCAATAAAATCAAATTAAAGGATAGGCTAACTCTATTTTTACATACATAATATTCAAAACGTAAATGCTGAGACTGACTTGATATTTCCTTTAAAAGTATTTTCGCATTAAAGAAAGTAGACTAAGAATGGGGAAAAGCTTATTTCTATCTTTTTAAAAAACAGCAAACATATCATTTAATGAATACTGAGTGCTTCCTACATACCAGATCTCCCGCTAGAAAGATTGGTAACCTGTGCTAAGAATTCTATATCAGTCCATGCACTGAGCACAGGAGGTAGCACAGCTCTACATCTGTCCTCAGCTCAGCCTTGCTCAGCCACCTCCCACCCTCCAGGCTTCTTCCTTGTACGAAGAGCTTCACTCCAACTTGCCAGCCCTGCTTGTTGCCACGTCAGCCACTTTGATGTGGCCTTGTGGCTGGGCTTCAAAAACAAGTACAAAGTCAAGAGTTTGTTAATTATCCAGTAGTATGTGCAACAGACACCTCACCCTATTGCAGGCTCCATCCTCCAAGGTGAGGCTCCCAGAGAAGCTGGTGAAATGAGGCCACAGGGTGAGCCTTGGGAACTGTCAGAGGACTGACAACAATGTTACTGCTACAAAGTGCTGGCCTTTAAACTCAGACATTTCTTTTCAAGGTCGGGTTCAAACTTATCTCCCTCGCTAGCCTCCCCTTCCACTGTCCCTGCTAGAAAGGTGGCAGGGAATAATAGGAGAACCAGAGATTTAAGTTCTGTTACTGGTTAGTTGTTTAATACTAAGCAGTTTCCTCATCTGTAAAGTGAGGATAAAAATGTTTACCTTGGGGACGGCTCCTGTGGCTCAGCGAGCAGGGCGCCGGCCCCATATACCGAAGGTGGCGGGTTCAAGCCCGGCCTCGGCCGAACTGCAAAACAAAAAAAATAGCCGGGACCTGTGGCAGGTCCCAGCTCTAGGGAGGCTGAGGCAAGAGAATTGCTTAAGCCCAAGAGCTGGAGGTTGCTGTGAGCAGTGTGACGCCACGGCACTCTACCCAGGGCGATAAAATGAGACTCTGTCTCTACAAAAAAAAAAAAAAAAAATGTTTACCTTACTCAGCTCAAATCAATGAGTAAACATTTTATACACCAAGTTCCATAACCATGTGCTCTACTGGCTACTCCTACCACAATTTTATACCTATGTACATGATTCAGCAAACCAATGCAAAGTGCTCCAATATTTTATCTAATTTTCCTAATATTTTGGACATGGCAAACAATAGATGTTTAAAAATTAAGTACATAAATAACTGGGCGCGGTGGTGGGCGCCTGTAGTCCCAGCTATTTGGGAGGCTGAGGCAAGAGAATCGCTTAAGCCCAAGTGTCCAAGGTTCTCTTGAGCTGTGACCCCATGGCACTGTACCGAGGGCGACATAGTGAAACTGTCTATAAAATAAAATAGAAAAAATAACTAAATAAATGAATAATGCCACCCCTTTTTCAATTTCCTAAAATTCGCAATTTCCCAAAACATATAGGAAAAGCATTTTTAACCCTAAGGAATAGCACTAGCAGAATTAAAAATCAGATCTATAACAAACTAATTATGGTACTGAGACATTTAATTGCTTCTTGAGAGTTATACATTTACAAAATCCCTAGTTCTTAAGAACAGCAGTGCCACAAAGGTAGAAATAGATTGATATGACACACCTGAATCTTTAATGGGAGAAAAGGGAGAGGGAACCCCATATTCAGTAAGAGCGTATGGCACAAACACCCCTTGGGCATTAGTCACTCTAAAATGTGATAGCCTGACTAACCAGCAATATGGAAAAATGTTCCTTTACATAGAGTCAGCATTGTTGAACAAAAAAAGTCTATAAACCCTCCAAATCCTGTTTTTACAGGTTCTTCATCTAGTGCCCAAGTGAAAATAAACAGGGTTCATGTCATCCACAGCAAAAATCTCAAGAGTTTCAAGTCTGGACAACAGTGCAACTAGCCTGCGGTCACCGGGCAAAATCTAACCTGCCCACAACACCTTGGGACTGCACACTCCCCACCTACCTGACAAGAGTCACTCACACTAGCTGCCCAACAAAGCCAAACCCTTCAACAAATTCATTCTCACTGAGGAGCCCTGTAAACAAGGCATTGCTGTTTTCAGCTTTCAAACTGTGAAATTCAATATTTTCTTCCCTCTTAAAAAAGCTGCAAGCAGGGCAGCGCCTGTGGCTCAAGAAGTAGAGTGCCAGACCTATACACTGGAGGTGATGGGTTCAAACCCAGCCCTGGCCAAAAACAAAAAACAAAACAAACAAATAAAAAAAGCTGCAAGCATCATAAGCAGGGGCAGAGTGGAGTGTCTTCTAAAGTTACACAGGCTGTCCAAGCAAAATCTAAGGTGGCGGCAGGGGCTTCTTCACATGCATCCCTATGAACCCACTACTGCTTAATAAAATTCGGAGATGTTTAGTAAATCTTTTAAAAGAAGATTTAGTATTCTGACAGTGGCTGAGGTACCAGAGGAACAGGTGAGCTCCTGGGGAGAAGCACAGCTGCAATAGGCAGCCAGGGAGCTCGAAACACATCTTCTAGACTCAGTCATGCTGCCAGGGCAGAGCCCGGCCCTCACAGTTGTTTCCTCAAACTGGCATCAGCCACACTACCCTCCTCTGTATCCAGGTTACCAAACACAAATTTTAGGTTTCTCAGCAACTATCTTGTTACACTGCTGATTTCTCCCGTAGGGTAATTCCTCTTGTGTGGAAACACATTGAGAGTTCATTCCCCTCAGGGTATGAAGTTTCTGACTAGAGTGTCTCTAGGCATGAGGACATGACAACAAAGACCACAGAGCCAGCCTGCCACGATTTAACTCTTAGCTCCACAACTTACTAGTATTAAGACCTTTGGCAAATCACTTAACTTCCCTGGGCCTCTGTTTCCTTACCTATGAAGTGGCAGAAATAATAGTACCTACCCAAAAGTGTTGCTATGAGGACTAAAGGAGTTAACTAAGGCATCCCCAACAGTGTCTGGCATTTGGTCACCATTTAATTAGAAGCAACTTTGTTTTTTGTTTTTCTAAAGATGGGGATCTCGCTCTGTCACCCAGGCTGGAGTGCAGTGGCCCAATCCTAGCTCACTATAAATTCCTGGGCTCATGCAATCCTCCTGTTTTAGCCTCCCCAGTAGCTAGGCCAGCACGCCTAGTTAATTTTTTTTACTTTTTGTAGAAACAGGGAGGTCTTGCCATGTTGCCCAGACTGTTCTCAAACTCCTGGCCTCAAATAATCCCTCCTACTTTGGCCTCCCAAATGCTGGGATTACAAATGTAAGTCACTGTAACTGGCCTAGCAATGTTAATAAATTCCACATCACTTTACTTGATGTAAAAATCAAGGAACTTTGAGTTCACTGTAACACCACAACCGAGAGGTTAACCATCCTTCCTCCATGTATATAGTATGAGGTATGACTAGTCCTGCTGGGAGAGGAGTGCTCCAGACAGTGTTACTTTCACCCATTTTCATTTGCCACACACAGGTACAAAGCCTCTCCTCAATCCTTTCCCAAGCCCCAAGCCCTCCCCAGTCTCTTGGGCCAAGAGAGGGACCCAAGGCTCTTGGCTGGGAAAGCTAGCCTGGACCATCTCTCCTGCACAACCCTCAACGCTCCTGTCACTCCTAAATCAAAGGCTGCCACTGTCCTGCATGCTCTTCCAACTTACTCTTTTGTCAATCATGGCTTCTCATGTACTTTTTCTTTTCTTTCTTTTTTTTTTTTTTTTGTGAGACAGAGCCTCAAGCTATCACCTTGAGTAGAGTGCCATGGCGTCACAGCTTGCTGCAACCTCAAACTCTTGGGGTTAAGCAATTCTCTTGCTTCAGCCTCCCAAGTACTGGGACTACAAGTGCCTGCTACAACGCCCAGATATTTTTTGGTTGTAGTTGTCATAGTTTGGCAGGCCCAGGCAGGATTCGATCCCGCCAGCTCTGGTGAATGTGGCTGGCACCTTAGCCACTTGAGCTACAGGTACCACCTCTCATGTATTAAGTTAATGAAGGACAAGAAATATATTTCTTCCCTAACATAAAGCAGGATGGTATGCATAAAGTAATTTATTAAATGTTTACAAATTTCCAAGTAATAGAAGGAAAAGATGACTTTCAAAATTCTCTACCCCTTAAAGATGTATTCATCAGAGTGAGACAAGTTTATCTTAAAAGATATACTTGTTATAAGTCTTTTTCAACCTAGGCTATCTTTTTCCAGCCTGCATAACAGGGTTTATTCAAAAAGCATGGCTGAACATTATTCATGGAATGTGGTCCTGAAGAACTTACGTTAATTCAAGATTGATTTATCCATAGTCTAGAGGAAGGGTCTGAGGAATGCATGCTCAAAACACATAAATCTGTAGTCACTGTGTTGTATTTTGGTTTTGCTGATGCTCTTTAATTGAATCAGCATTATCTCTAATACTTCTCAGTTTTATCTCAAATAACAGTGTGGCATAGCATAGTGTCTTTTATCACATACAATTTCTGTTCCAAAGCTAATGATTTTCAGGATGTTTTTCAGCATCAGTTTCTTGGATGTTATTATGAAAGCTATTAAACAGATTTTAAATTGCAACAGCAAATATCAAATAATAACACAAATATCACCAAAATCCTTGAAGAAGTCCTATCAACAAGAGTTCACATATTACCAAAGTATAGAGGACGCCAAGAGCCACATGACCTCTGAGCAAGAGGATTTGCAGCTGGGGGGGGGAAGCCCTCAGCCAATTTGTCTGCAGGTGCTCCTTGCAGGGGAAGAACCCAGCCCATGGGAGCCTTGGGCACGTAGTCATTGTCTAATACTCCCCTCACCTGTCTTGTGCTGTCTCAATAAAAGGCTACTGAGGAGGTTGCTTGGGGCTACCCTGCAATCAACGTTAGCCCACCTCCTACAAGCCTGTACTTCTAATCTGCGTCTCCCCTGGTTCCTTTCTGCTGCAATGGAGACCAGGGCCATAGGGATTACGACATCTGGCGTAGTCGGCAGGATCCAGCAGGACACAACAGGACACAAGGGACATGGACCAAAGGGGAAAGTGACACTCGAGAAGTTAAGTGACATCTTTGGCAGATACTGGGAGGAAGTCCAAAGGGAAACTCTGCTCAGGGCAAGTGGGACCTTTGGCCAATCTAGAAACTAGGGAATTCCATTAGAAAAAAAAGTTTGGAATCAATTAGCAAAAATTCCGCTGGAAAAGCAGCTTGAAAGCAGGAAAAACTCCACTGTCGAGGAATTGTGAAGTGCAGGACCACTCAAGGACCGCGAGTAACAGAGCCTTTGAGAGGAACTGTAAAGTGCAGGACCATTAGTAACAACATTTTAAGATCTGTGAAGGGTGGATTTGTTAGGACCGCGAGTAGCAAAACCTTTGGAATAGTGAGAGAAATCTTTGCTTGCAAAGATTGTAAGGAAAGCATTATCTTTTGTTGGTCTAGTAAGTAAATAGCAAAGGGAAAGTTCCTACAGTTAAAGAAATGGTAAACTCTCTGAGCTCCGATTTTTCTCAATTTATTTCCTGAGTTTAAAAAGACCTTTAAGGGAATTAACATTATAATCATGGTTTTTCCTAGCAGCAGCTAATTGTTTACATCTGTATTGGGCTTTGTCATGGGCTACTGCCTTACCAGGAGAAAGGATTCACCAAGTCATTCAACATTTGTTACGTGCTTTAATATTATAAGTCTCCCTAAATCTATTACCTGACATGTCAGAGTGGAAGCCTGGTTATATATTGCATTGGGGTCAAGGTTTTGCCCATATTATTACAGAACACCAAGAGAAGCAGTGGCTAACAGCCCGCTGGATTAAGCCTCGACATGAGCAGGAAATCTTGCCAGCACTTTAACAAATTTGTTTTCACTAACTTTTCTTTTATTCACAGGATCCTTATTTTTGGAGCCTAAGTTATTTCATAATAGAGAAACCCTGGATCAATCTCCTCTGTGGGAACGCTAGCTGCCTCTCCCATATCACTGTCCATCCTCAGCAGGAAGCAGTTAAGAGCGGTCAGCGTCCTATTTCCCTAAGAGGCAGTTGGAGCTTCTATGCAGAGTGGGAAGATTGATACAGGATTTCATTATTTGGGGCTGAATAACAAGCTTAAGTAGGTAAGCTTAGTATGTATCTTCTAAACCTTTGAAAGTTATGACAACAAAGATCTTGAACAGCAAGCTTCTAGGTAAAGGTTATACTGGTATCAGCCAAGATAAGAGAATTTCACTTGTTG